>PRKT01000653.1:97401-110422 GCA_003671525.1 Saccostrea glomerata
GGGCATACCTCACATGGCTTGAAAGAGGATTGATATATATTTTTTTAAATTTCATTTTATTCAACACTAATAAGGATGTTTCCTGTAGATTATGATTATTTTATTTACAACAATGTACCATTTTGCAGACTTGTAAAGAACTTTTAACCAGCTAATTCGTATTGCTTACTAGAAAGAGGATGGGGTACAGTGTAACAAACCTTATAATATCTTTATTTTTTTCGCAAAGTTTTTTTTTTCATTTTTCATGAGGTGTATTTTAGAATGAAGTAATATTAATACTGCAGTTTGCACATTTTATTTGCAAGAAATTCGGGTGGCGATTTTTGTATGCAGCGTCAAAGTTGATCACAGTTTTATTAGCAAGATTATCATCTTTGTCAGTTCAGTAAAAATCTTCATGGTTAATTTAATCCATATTTTACATGATAACAGATTTTCAGTGTAAGCATAACTGCAATGATTCGCCTATACTAAATATCTAAACAGAATTAATGCGAGAGTCTTATACTGTTCTTTTTTAAATTTTACTCTAGACAGTTAATATATGTTTTAAAATTCTTACAATGTAATTCATTAGTAAAATCACGCATCTGATATATACTACATATGAATGATTTAATAATTTAACGAGACCCAATCTAGTTGGATATTACGAAAACGGAATTATGAAAAGATTTGATTTTTGGAAATAAATTTGTATGTATTATGCTAAGAAAAATCAGAATGAAATTTTGTTACATTGCCCTTATTGTAGTCAAATGGGGACACTTTCAAGATATGGACCATTTTTTCGTTGTTTTTATACACAATTACTAATAATTAACTCCTCAATAAACAAAAGAATTGACAAATTAAAAAAAAAAATGATGAAATGTTTTAATTTTCACATATATCATACAATTCACATCCCTCTTTTAGAAAATCGGAGGTAGCCTTTATTGCAGTGAAAAGGGGGAATATCAAAACAGAAAAATAGGATTTATTTTATCCAACTATAGCTAGTATTTTAGAAGTTGCAATAGGTCAACTTTACATTACATCAACAAACGATCATAATACTGTATAACTTTCTAAAAAAGAAATCATTCTTACGTTATGGCATAATTTTCTCTTTATGCTCAATAAAAATGGTGAGTATAAACACTTCAATGTTCGAGGAGAAAGACTAAAATCGTTTACTTTTGGCTGCAGTTGGATTTTTTCTAACTCACAAATTGAAATAAAACAAGATAAAATAAATGAATCTGTTCCAAGAAATTGATACCTCAAAATAAATTATGTTTCAAAGTTGTTATTAATTCAAAGGTAATAAAAAGCCAGAATGAGCCAGCTTTCAACAAGCAGTCTATAGAGCAAGATCCGCGAAATATTTTAGCGCAATTTGACGTCATTTTAATTGTGACGTTATTGATTCAATTGTGACGGTAGTCCAGGGTACTGTGACGTGCCTGAGTCGACGCTGCGTTAAAACGTATGCGCAGATCAACTTGATCGGGCCTCGTTAAATGTCTGTATACAGGTTGGTGACAAAAGTGAGTAAATTTTCCGCCATTTTGAATTCTGATATCCGAAGTCGCGCTATTGCAAATAAAGTATTCAATACATACAGAGCCTCAAAAGTTGTTGTTGTCATTTATAAGAATGATTTTTGGTACGACTGTGTAAGCTCTTCAGTGTTAGGAGGTACAAGCGTCTGTTTCTACTATGGGCCGCCATTAGTTTACAATGGATACCAAACGATAAGAAATGACAGAGGAGACGAAAACAATTATTTTGGAGTTAATTGACAGTGGTTTCAAACAAAGTGAAATATCTAAAGTATTAAAAATAAGTCCAGCAACAATACGTAGGTTTTTGAAGCGGTATCAAGACAGCGGGTCTATTGAAAATCGCCACCGATCTGGACGACCTAAAAAAAAATGAACGATCGGAGTTGTCGGACACTTAATCGTATCATTCGGGGGAATCGGACATCAACTCTGGTAGATATTACTAACGAATTCAATACATTTAACCACGTATCTGTGTCAAAAAGGACTATCCAAAGGTCAATTCATAAGTATTATCTGAGAAAACGAGCTATTGCCAAGAAGTTGGGGGTCAGACAAATAAACAGAGTACGTCGAGTTGCTTGGGCTAGAAGTAAATTAACATGGACAGTTGCCCAAAACTGGAATAAGGTCATATTCAGTGATGAAATGGCAGTCACCGTGAGTGGCTGTGGAGTCGTTAAAGTATGGAGAACAAAAAGAGAAAAGTACCTTCCCGAATGCATTGGCCACCTGAAGCGTCATACTGGCAGGAACTTGAAAGTAATGGTGTGGGGATGTATTACTTACCATGGCCAGGGATTATTAACTTTCGTAGATGGAAATATGGATAGTGAGAAATACACAAATGTGTTAGATGAGAACCTGTGGCAAGTCATAGCCAAATACTTCACAAACAAACCGTACATGTTTCAGGATGACAATGCTCCACCTCATGCTTCAAGACTAACTAAAGCCTGGAAAGAAGATAACAACATTCCAACCCTACCGTGGCCGGCACAATCTCCCGATATAAATATTATTGAAAATATTTGGCTCATCTTAAAAAATCAAGTAAACAGACACATGATGAATATTGACACAGTTGATGATCTCAAAGCAGTACCTAAGCATGCCTGGCTTTAAATCCCTTTAATGTACATACAGAACTTATATTCATCGATTCCTCGACGACTTCAGTTGGTTATCAGATCAAAAGGCCATATCACAAAATATTAAGTCAAAACACAACTCAACAGAAAGGTAAGTGGGTTTTTGTTTACAATTAGAATTCAAAATGGCCGCCAATTTACTCACTTTTGTCACCACCCTGTAGTTAAATTACGAATATTTAAATATAACTAATATTTCAAAAGGAAATTGATTTCATTTGCTAATATAAAGAAAATGAATGACTTCAAAGACGCCGACATTGTGCGAGGTCCCCTGTGCCCCGTGTGTGTTTTGTGGGAAAAAACTCGTGGCCTGTACTGTAACTTTGACCACAAGCACAACCAGTTGATCTAATTTATAGCAAATAAGAAATCGTCTCACACTCTATCTAGTTGTTTTAAAGTTGTACTTTGCTTCGAGTAGTTTCCTTATTTTTACAGTTGAAGGCCCAGACGCATGATACTTGATAATAGTGTTTCGAACAGGCAGACGCAACCTCCGTCCTCCTTTCACAGGCGCCGTAGCGAGAAATAAACAAAATTATTTGATCAGTACACGGTTCAAAAATAATTGGGGGCGTGGTTTGCATAATTAACCAAAGAACGGTACGGTTCGTTTCTTGCACGGAACGGTACGCTTTGTGGACGGTACGGTACGCTTTGTGAACGGAACGGTTCGCTTTGAGAACGGTACGGTACGCTTTGTGCACGGAACGGTTCGCTTTGTGCACGGAACGGTATGCTTTGTGAACGGAACGGTTCGCTTTGTGCACGGAACGGTACGCTTTGTTCACGGTACGGTACGCTTTCTGCACGGAACGGTACGGTTTGTTTCTGAGGCGTAGTAGCACGGTTTAGGGTCTGTATCTATACACATGGTGTACATAAATGCACAAAAAAAAAATGAACTGGCACTCTCAAAAGCTGTTTTCCCTCCTTTATCTTTTGTTCTAGATTTACTCAATTCTAAAAAAAAAACGTATAAAAAAATGATTGAAAGAGAAATATCTACTACAATTTATGGGGATTCGTCTAATATTTAAGAACAAAATTAAAAAATGCCTTTAAGAAAAAAATGAAGACATTTATTTAAGCAACATCTAAACATGGAGTGCACAGGATGAATTATTTAAAAAAATTCAATTACTTTAATTCAATATTCTCAACTTTCTAGCAAAAAACACAGACTAATATACACTCCATATAAATAGAGTAAGATGGCTATTATAATTCAGAGTTGTCAACATTAGTCAGTTCTTCAAGATGTCACAAAGTTGAAGTAATCAACAATGGTTAACTCTTTTTACTTGCATAAAATTACCAAATTATTAGTATTCAACTAATGGTCAACGTAGTGAAAAGCAGTCGACTGACGGTCAAGTCAAAATATTACCCAAAACAGGTTACTGCTGCATATAATCCCTAGTGGTTAGCCGCTTTTGCATATTCAATTGACAAATGATTACTCAAGATTGACTTCTAATTGACAACTAGTTGACAGTTAACTACAGTATATCCGTTTTCATATGAGTAGTTCGATTTTTTTTTATTTAGCTTGTTATCTATTTTGATTTTTTCAATAATAATTTTTTACGTGTTGGAAATTTTCGGAAAAGGGGTAGATTTGCACAGATATTTGAAATTTTTATTTTGAGTATTTTTTTTTAAGGCTGGAAATTTTTTTTCTAAAATAGTAATATTTTATGTTACATAATATTTGAAATAAATTCTGCGTATTTAATATTTTGCGAGATAAAAATGATCGCAGAAAAAGCGAAAATAAATCATCGCGAAAAAGGACATATTAAGGTATTTCAGACTTACTTTGCTTGCAATCCCTCTATTTGTAATTCAATTCATAAACAACTGGTATCATTTTACAATTATGAATATATTGAAAAGAAATATAGTTAACACTATTGATGCAGGAGTATATATTAATTAAAGAAAATACATTACCGTATCCATATGAATGTACAATTGCGAAAATGAAAACAACCTGAAGCATAACTGAAAAGAAATTGAAGGAACCAGGAAGTTTTTTCACTTAACAAATTATGAAATTTGGTGACAGACGTTAAAAATATTTCGGTTGATAGGATGGGTTTATTTTTTTTAAGGATAAATCTAGCGCTAATAGAACGAATTTTTCCTAATATGAAGAGCAATACAAATATTGAGTAATTTTAAAATATTTCTAACCGTCTAAGCGACATTACTTTGTAAATTAAACAAAACAAAACAGGAACATGTAGGGGAAGGGTACATTTAATTCTTGTGTAAAAGTTTCTTTTTTTTGTAAACTAAACAAAACAGGTACATGTAGGGGGGGTACATTTAATTCTTGTGTAAAAGCTTTTTTCAGATGAATATATGTACTCATGCAGTTTTTTTTTACTACAGCAGGGTGATCCAGACCCTTCCTATAGCACGCAGAATACTGCTTTTATGTAAAAAAAAAATTCTCAAGACGCTTCGATGATTTAGTCGAATCGTTTATTTTCATGTTAGAAACATATGGCGATAACGAATAGTAATCAAGATCAAAAGTCCATCAAGCAAATAAAGATAAGATCAGAGCAAACACAGAACTCGTCATCAAAGGGGGATCAGGTGTCATTCAGGAGTGAGCATCCCTTGCCGACTGATCACATCGGCCATGTCATGATCGGGAAATAAAGGGAAAATTGGTTGTCAATTCCGAGTATTAATAATGCACTAACGATGTAACGTAGTATGAAAAATGTCATTCAGCATTTGACCCAATGATAAATTGTATTTGATAACAAGTTCATTGTATCAACCATAGAACAAAATTATGACTTAAAACTATAATGCGGATATTCTTGTTGCATCAACTTGTTTCTCAATAATTAACCTCGTTTCAATTAGTTTGAAAGGAAGAGCATTTCCTTGCGTATAGAATCAACATAAAATTATAAGATTCTTATGCATGTGATGAAGGTATATTGCGGCATAAGTAAGGAAAGTTGAAGATTGAAACCCCCCTGCAAATTTAAACACATTTTTGACCGTTGAAAAAGAATCATTAAGAAAAAAAATGTGTCCTGGAATATACAAATGCAACTTTTGTGTCGAGCAATTTTAATTCAGTCGGTCGGAGTTGGCAACCAAATGACTTTTAATGATGGTCTTGTATTTATTTTATTGTCCCCCTGTTATTTATGCTATCTGTGATAGAGGACCAGCTAAATACCTGATACGATCGAATAATCTTTCAATTAGTATAACTTGCTGTAAAGTTGCATACTTTAAATACGTGCGTAATCATCGGGGCACAAAACAAGATGAAATAGAACTGAATGCCCATATATTTGTCATAAAAGATGATTGATTTATTGTACATTGTTTAACGTCCCTCTCGAGAATTTTTCATTTATATGGAGACGCTACCACTTGCCGATGGGGATCTTCAAATTTCGTCCAATACTCGGCAATTGAGGAGGGAGGGATTTTTTTTTCGTTCCAGCACCTACTGCGACATGGGGCCTTGTATTATACGGTCTCATCCGAAGGACCGGTCTGCACACTCCACTGTGGGATTCGAACCCGCGACGAATTTGTTTGATATACTATAACAAATTGTATAGTATTTTTCGATAATTCATTGCACAAATGTGTCTAAAACAGAATTTCCAAAACCCTGGAATGTTATGTTATTTTATGCACACGATAAATAATGTTATCAAATACCGATATACATTTTTTTCTAGAAAGAAACACAAATTATCGATTGAGTAGGAATATGTTTACATGTAATTCATATTTAAACAAAAAGCTTTTATGGTGGACAATAGTTAGCATTATACATAGGTAGCTATATTTATAAGTATAAAATAAACACATTACAGGAAAACAAAATAGGATTTCACTGACGTATATTAAAATTTTCTGTTTCATACAGTGTAATTCATCTCAAAACCACAGTTACTTCTACTTGCTAGGGTGCACATTTTTTTTTTTATTTTTGCGTAACTTAATTACGATTGAATAGGAATATGTAAGATTTTTTTATGGTACACATTGACATATATATTTTAGGTGTGCAATCGTCGTCCGATCATCGAGCTCTGAGCTACAGTTTGATCTTAACCGTCGGCCGAAATTTTAAACACCCTTATTGTCCAACGACGGACAACCGACTTTATAAACTGACCGCCGATGGTCGGACGATGATCGAAGGTTGGTCGACGGATAACTTCCATTGAAGGAATCGGCCACCGACGCAAAAAAATTATAACTTGGACCGATGGAAACAAAATTGGTCGGCCGACAAAAAAAGAAGGTCTAAATCGGCGAAAACAACGGCCGATGAGCTGACGACTGTCACCCGAAGAATCCCATATTTGCTTCAAAACCCGTCGGCCGTTGGTCTTTTTTGGAAATGTGACTGGGGTTTAAACGATGACAAAATTAATTAATTTGTTCGGGTTTATTCTTCTTTATTTTAGATCGGTGTTGGACTTGTAAAAATGGCCTTCTCGATTTCGCCTATATTGAATTACATATATATTGAAATAATTTGCATGGTCCACTGAATTTCAACATATCCGGAACAGGCTGTTATTGAGTCAATAGTAAGATTACTCGGCGCAGGTAGTAAATCAGATGCTAAAAATATGTTTCACCAACGTTCAAACTCACTGTTGACCTAAAGTAAGATCGAAAATAAGTCAACTTATGTATTTTTATGTTTCAATTTTATTTTGATTCAGATTGTGAAAGTTTTATAAATATTCTTATCAGATATATGAAGATCTTTAACAACTTAATGCACGGTGAATGAATCTGTTGTAACGACGACAAAATGAATTTTTGCGTCAAGGCAGCGCACAAAGCATTGTTAAGGTTTAAAAAAGGGGGCGGGGCCTAATTCAAACGGGAAATGTTTACTCTGACATCACAAAAGGTATTCTTCATAATGCAAGAAAATCGAATACTTTGCCATTTTAAACTGTATTTGCATAATAAACAGCATGAAAATTTATCAATGCATTAAAAATAGTTGCTAGTTTAATCCCAGCCAATAGTTAAAAAAGAAATCGCTGATCGCAGCAATCTATCGAATTAACGTCATTTTGGTAGAAATTGCGTTTTATATGTGCTTTGAAATGCAGGTCAAGTGTATTTTTACAGTGAAAAATGCAATAAATTATTAAACAGAATATTTCTTACATATTTTAGATAGGCTATTCATACCAATGTAAAAACCCTTATTTAGTGCGATTATGCAATGATTAGCAAGAGAATGTATGTAATTAATTTTGCAGTGTTTATGTGTACAAGTTTGGCATGTTTAACATCAAGATGGCTCATCAAATCTCCTTCTTGCAAGATAATACACTTAACAAATGTTAGCCATTTTTTGAATTAAAATAAAGGATGCTTTTCTTAATTTGAAACGTGCTGCTGTTTTCTTAGAATTGAGAGTTTGACTAAATAAGGACATAAAATACTTGGTAAATGTCAAACATATTTTGACATGATCATATTTACTTGAAATTTTACGTAGTAAAATGCTTTTTCTATTTAAAGCAGCAGTACTTTCTAGAAAGTACAAAGTATTCAGAAACAAATGGAAACTATTTTTGTTTTAAATTATAACTAGGGTATGCCCATGCGATATTGAAATTTGTTTATAACCTATATTTTGTACACATACTTTGCATATATCACGTGACTGTCCATTGATTGGTCCAAACTTAATTCAGTACAGAGTAAGGTATACTTTGTTATTTCAGAAGTATTTGAGTTATGTAAAAATTAAATGGCTTTATAAAAATAAATTCATCTTTTTTTCTGAAGTCTGTATTCCATTGATTTCTTCATAGTAAGCTGCGCAGTGAACAAACTAAAATGTGTTGCTCTAATGAGAACTCTTCTAGACTAAATGTCAAGCTGAAACAATAACGATGAGAAAAATATGTCCATGGATTTGCTTTTATTTTAGTAATGTTTTTGTTACCAGTAGCTTAATCAGTGTAAAAACAAAATGACTGGTTGACCATCAATTATTGCTGGCTAGATAACTTTAAACTGCGTTGCATAAATCGGTACTGTTCGATGCTCAGTTAACTTTGTATATGAACCATATATATTTTACACTAGGGAAGCAACAGAAATAATACATTTTTGGCTAATTTTAAAAATCGCTAGACAAGCAACATATTGATTTTTGGAATGGAATAATATGTTATAATAGAAAAAAGAATCGTAAATGCTTCCTGATCGTGCTTGGGCCGATACCAAGCGCTCGAGTTGATACCAGCCGACATCAAAACAGTGGTGTAAAGTTTTTCAAATCATAAATCTTAAAATATAGGCATAAAAGACAAATACACATTTTTAGTAAATTTTATTGTAAGAAAAAAGAGTTATCTGTCTTTATTTTCGATGTTCCTGTAAATGTTCCTTGATATTGTTTGCTTGAATAATTATATAAAGATTTCCCTGGTCCGGTATAAAGACGAATAATGACCCCCATCGAATAATGACCGGGGTTTCATTTTTCAACGAGAAAAAATGAACCCCCCCCCAACCGTAGAAAAAAAAATCAATTTTTGTAGAAAAAGAGTCCTAGGGGTAATTATTTTATTTGTTAGTCCTATAAAAAATTGACCCACATTGAAATATGCCTCCCTCTTGTTATCATTTGAACTACAGTAAAACCTGGTTAAAACGAAGTCACTGGGACCTATGAAATTACTTCGTTATATCTGTTATTCGTTATAACTGTATAAGAAATTCATTAAATCCAAGATCCAAGATGACTTCGCTATATCCGTAAATTCGCAATATCCGTGTTCGTACTAAAGGAGTTTTGCTGTACCTGTATAAAAGGGCAAATTGCCGAGAGAGAGAGAGAGAGAGAGAGAGAGAGAGAGAGAGAGAGAGAGAGAGAGAGAGAGAGAGAGAGAGAGAGAGAGAGAGAGAGAGAGAGAGAGAGAGAGAGAGAGAGAGAGGCCATACCTTTTCCATTATCTTAAATGTATGAATAAACTTTATTTAGAAACAAAGTTTTTAATATTTTTTTCACAATATACACTCTTTGATATCTTTCTACAGCGAAACTAATTTTTACATTTTCTTTAACCAGAAAAATTCAAAAAGTCGTATGAAATAATTAAGAAATTTATGTAGTCTTTGATGCTAAAATAGTGTTTGAAAAGAGATTCTTTAATTTTCTAGTAAATAAAATTTCTTTGTGATATTTCACCTTAAAATGTTTGCTTAAAGTATGATATTCCACTTGTTTTTAAAAATCAAACCATGCAACAATCAGGTTAAAATACTCTTTAATAGGAAAAATTAATTTTTCCATCATTTCAACTTTTAGCTTGTATAAGTTCGGCAAATCCTATTTGAAAAAAAAAGAAAAAGAACATAACGTTCAATCAAATAAAAAAAAAATAAATAAATAAATAAAAATTAATAAAAAGCAAAAATATAAATAAAACTCTATACGTTTTTAAAATACTGAAAAATGCTCTAGATAAAATATTGAAATGAAGTTAAGCCTTCACATAAGGACTATCATATCATAATTTACTTCGCCGTGATTAAAGCATACACTGTAAAAAATGATGTTTAACTTGTGTTTAATTTTTAAACAGTCGTGTTTTACAATTAAACATAGTAGGTTTAAATACAAAACACCAGCGTTTTATATATAAACACTGATGTTTAAACTGGTGTTCAATAAGTAGGGCGTTTAATCATCCGTCTTAAACACGTTATATTCATATGCATCAAATCAAAAAATAAATTAGGTGTTGCTTCTTAGTATTTGCTGTATGAATTTGTCATTTTTACAGTGTCTTAATTTACGAAGTAATTCTGCACATAATATTAGATATTTATCGACACAGAAAAAAATACGAATAGCAAGGCAATATGTTGACTTTAGATCATACCAAACGCATTCAACTGTTTCCATTAAGAAAGAGGATTTTCTATTCGTGTCCTCTTTTTTGAATTCAAAATGAAAAATGAAGACAATGCAATTTCAACAATCAACATTTTTTTTAAATTCATTGTCATGATTGAATACATTGAGAATTGGTGAGAACACCAATTTTTATGTTGAAACAGACAAATTATTAATCGGTTTTCTATATTAAGAGTAAAAAATTGGTGAATGCACCAATTTGAATTATCAATATCTTCAAATAAATATTGATCTTGGTGGTTCCACCAAGAAAACAAGAGTGAATTTACAATACTTAATTCTCTAGTTAATTCTACGAATTAGTGAACTAACCATACAACAACTTGGTGAGTCCACCGAAAATACGAGGACAAATGCCTAAGATTACATAAAATAGGTATAGCAAGTGCATTATATCAGTAGTGGGGATTTTGGTGGTTCCACCAAAAAATTGAATGTGGTGAAATTCCCGATAACATTTTAAAAATGACGTTGGTGAATCCACCAGTTTTAAAATACAGAAACAACCCATTGAGAGAAACTGAGATGTAGAACCACATAAAAACGTCCTTTATACAGAGTCGGTGCACTCACCAATATGAAAAAATTCAACTAACAACACATTCATAAATTTTTCTCACAAATACTTGGTGGATCCTACAAAAATACAAATTGAAATTCACAAGAATGATTAAATGATACACTGTCAAGATTACCTTGTATTCACTAACAGTGGGCAGTTTGGTGGATCCACCAAAGACATTAAAATCAAATTTAAAGGCAAACATAATTTTCTTGTAAAATAACTAAGCGACACTTTCTTAATACATTTATGAACACAAGAACAAAAACCTGGTGGGTCCACCAGAAAATTCGAAAATCTTCATGTAACTCAAAGATAACAAATCTGTCTCTAAATATAGAAAGTCGTTTGGTGGACTCACCAACCTGTAGAAAAAACAAATTCCTAGGCTTTCTTAATTTTACTAACAAACACTTGGTGGACCCACCAAAAACAAACCGAATACTTGAATGATATATTATCAGCATTGCCTAATTTTTTAAAGTGGGGAATTTGGTGGGTCCACCAAAACATTAATCAAAGAAACATTTGTAGATTTCCAATTACAATGACTAAGTTCCTTTCTAAATATATGAAAAAAAGTTGGTGGATTCACCAAAAAATGTCGAAAATATACATCTTACCCTCTCATTACTTTTTGTAGATACATTAGAAATTCAATAATAAGTGGAACTATGAACATGTGTTTAATAAAATTATATAATACAATTTCAAAGATGTGTATACATTTTCAAAACAAATCTGAATCCTCTAATTAAGGGAAAATGAACATTATATAAGATAACCTGCTATATACTGCTTTATTTGCACGTTAATAAAGAGAATAAAAAACAAATCTTTCTCTATTTTTTGAAACAGAAAAATACTTAGTTTGTTTCTTTAACTCCCCTGTGATTTTGGCGATTTTCCGTGTCTGCACTAATGTATTACACCTTCTACAATGGGATGCGAACACATGCATGACACTTAAGCAAACTACTAACATCGAAGTATATACATGATATATATAATATATTATTGGGCTAAATATTTCAATTCATTTACTCTCTCTATGAATTTTTTACTGAAGCAATAAAAATACAATAACTTTAGTACTCTCAAATACACATTTAGAAAGCATACGGAATGAATGCTGCACAAGAAAAAGTGGCAACCATGAGGATCAACACCAATAAAAATATTACACACAGCACAACCTTTAAAGATAGATAATAAATTCGTCATCTATAGACTATGTAGTCATTCCAAATAGAATTTAATATTTTACATCCAAGTCCAACACAATCACAATCGCAAGAGTTGATATAATACATTTTTATCCCTAACATTGATGTCCCTTTTTCACCTCTATGGCGGCGTGGTTTGCAAGAGCTAAGGTCCGATTTACATGTACACTGTACTGACTTTCTGCAAATTCTGTTTGGAAGGTGGGTTTCCATTTTCCAGTTGGTTGGTAACATTGTAATTAAATTCTAGTGGTTGGGGCTTGATCTGTACCGTTTTTCTTCTGATATGAATTTTCTTTTGATTTTTCTTGACTAAAAGAACAACTTGTGCTTTAAAATGTGAAAACTATCATCACAATATAACACCAGTGATATCTTGTTTAACACTGTTTTCTGGTCTCTTTACAATTGTATTTTTAGACATCTCTATGTTTTCTGTTTCTAATCCTGAGACAGCTTGGTACGTAGTTGCAGTAATGCTGGACTTATCACCATCATCTTATGCCCTATGATAAAAGTACATGTACAAAGTCTGTGTATGGTGCACAAAATTTTAATGT
>PRKT01000653.1:116872-172401 GCA_003671525.1 Saccostrea glomerata
AAGTTGATTTTTTTTAATTAGGTCAATATATATCGTGAATGTAGAGAGGTCAGAAATCATAGCATGCTAGAAAATATCTTGTCACAGGAAATGCATGCACATGTCAAATTTGAAAGCCCTTTCTCTTCTCAATCAAAAATGTAATAAGGAAAAGTAACATTTTCGAAGAGTATGTAAAGAAAATCATAGTTTATTTAGAAAGCTCTTGTCATGTGTAATACGCATGTTGAATATGAAAACCATTCAATCAAAAGTCATGGCCAATTTAATGAAATGTTTATTTTTTTAAGCGTACGTCAAACTTCAACATCACACGTAAAAAACAATATATGTATTCATAATTTTTTATTTCACAAGTTATACACATGTATAACATGAAAGCCCCATCTCTTCTTAATCAAAAGATACGACCAAAATTATGAATTTTTGTGTCAGACGGACAAAAATACAGCTAGACGGACAGACTAAGGAACGGAAACCTCATCTTACCCCATTTCCCTTCTTCTTAAGCGAAGGGATGTTTTTAAAAAAAAAAAAAATTGAGTGGCAACCGCTAAAACGAAATTGATGCTTCTAATTAAGGCAGATATAAGTATTTTTATGATTGCTTTCCCCTACTCAGAATTAAAGGATCATTTAAATTCACACATCCTAGGGAAGACCATATAATTATAAAGTGGTTCCACACTTTTACACACTTTTGCATAAGAATTTTTAACTAATCCAGTGGGAAGGATCGGGCAGCAATATTCCGCTGAAAGAGAATATAAGATTATAAATGTTTTATAAATTTTAATAATCCTAGTGCAATCGCATCATCTCGGGTTTTTCCATGAGAGGTCGGAAAAATAGTCTTGTTCAACCAGACGCTCGGCTGTCTCCGTTAATCTCCGACTAGCTGATCGGAGATTTACGAAGACAGCCGAGCGTCTGGTTGAACGAGACTATCGGAAAAACAACTTTTCACCACTTGGAACTCCTCGTTAGGCTCATGCCTCATGTACTGACGTTTAAATGGAGCCCTAGGCGAAAATAGTAGAGGATTGCCGATTGCTTTTCACTGGTCGGAAAGGCCCGAGAAGTTTCGATTGATCATCATTCTTCTTAAAATCAAAAACTGTTTTTGACAACGATCCCAATGCAAATAACTTCACTTCTTTGCGGTGAGCGTTTGCTCACTGACTCACAAACGAACGCACGAGTTTGCTTATTATCTCCCCTCAAACTCCGTTGAGAGGGGATGTTAGTTTTAAAATGTAAAATCCTCTGGATTAGAGAGATAGCTTAGGGCATGATAAAAATATTCCTAGATTCTCATCCCCGCCCGCCTCGATTTTTTTCCCCCCGCCTTAATTATATATCTACATTTCCGTTTCTACCTCTTCTTAATTTGAATCGGGGTGGTATTCAAGACAAATGATAGGTGGTAAGTTTCGAAATTAACTCCTTTGGTGCGCTTTTTCGCGGAGAAGAGGATTTTCGTTGCCGCGTAAACAGACAGGTGGGACAAATATTTATATTTGCATCATCGATATAGGTGATCTACTGCTTTATCATAACTACCTGATTGTCAGGATGCACTCTTTTACCCGAGGATAACCGAATTAATGTCCGAAATCAGTTTAATACAAAACATATAGAAAAAAAATATCACTGAATGTGAGACTTTTCAGACGAGGGAAGAGAAATGGACCTCTTATAAATAGGGTACAAATGCATCTGATCATTGTACGTCGACAATCTAATTGATTTTTATTTTATAATAATTATTCCTTTAAAAAGCCAACAAATTTATTACAAGAGGCCCAGGGGCCACGGCGCTCACCTGAGCACATCAGGCTTGAATTTACCCCCCCCCCCCCCAGGCGTTCATCATTTGAACAAACTAGAATCTACACTACCTGAGGATGATTCCATATAAATATCACTAATCATAGCTTTGAAGTACTTGAAAAGAAGATTTTAAAAGGTTTCCCTATATATATCCCTATGTAAAACTTGGGTCGGCCATTTTGGCCCCACCCTAGCCCCAGGGGTCATGATTTGAACAAACTTGAATCTACACTACCTGAGGATGATTCCACATGAGTTTCATTTTTCCTGGCCCAGTGGTTCTTGAGAAGAAGATTTTTAAAGATTTTTCCTATATATTCCTATGTAAAACTTGGGTCGGCCATTTTGGCCCCACCTTTGCCCCGGGGGTCATGATTTGAACAAACTTGAATCTACACTACCTGAGGATGCTTCCACATGAGTTTCATCTTTCCTGGGCCAGCGGTTATGGAGAAGAAGATTTTTTTTTAAAATGCCATTAATTTTTAAGAAATTCATGATTATCTTCCCTTGGAAAAGGGCGCGGCCCTTAATTTGAACAAACTTGAATTCCCTTCACCCAAGGATACTTTGTGCCAAGTTTGGTTGAAATTGGCCCAGTGGTTCTTGAGAAGAAGATGAAAATGTGAAAAGTTTACGACAACGACGACGACGACAACAACGACAGACGACGGACAAATTTTGATCAGAAAAGCTCACTTGAGCCTTCGGCTCAGGTGAGCATAAAATGGTCATTACCATTAAAAAAAGATATCTCACATTTAATGAAAACTACGACGTTTCTTTCGTTTTCAAGTATCTTAATTGAAAGAAGTTATGTAAATATGCATGGTTGAGCTTGACAAATCATCAAATGCATCACTGACTAACATTGTAATCTTTCTATATTATTACCGGGTAAATAAATTTTAAAAGCCATGCGTAAACCTCGATCATTTATAAATGTACATTTGTATACACTAACAACCTGTCCCACTTCCATGCTGATGCCGGATACCGTTTGTGCCTCTATTGTAGGAGAGTTAAAATCTCAAAGTCGCGTATACATATATTTATCAAGGATCATTGGATGTGAAAGATCGGTGATGATGTGTTGTTAGAGATAAATAGACCTCTTATATGACTTTTACTCAGATATAATAGATAAATATGCACTAATTGACCAGTTTAATAAAAATTCTTCAAATTGGAAAATAGTATATAAAATAAAACCCATCTCCGGCGCCCGCCCGCCTTGATTTAAAAACAATGATGACAATCTTGGTTTTTTTATTATGGCCTTACCATAAATTAAACTTTATTCAAACAATCCCTTGAATTTTTAAATGAGGATCAACTCATCGAATAAGTTCTATCACACAAGTCAATATAATTTCTATAATATGTATAGCTGCAGAACTGTAGGTCTCCGAAAGAAAATTACAACTATACCTGTATATTTTCTGTTGCCAATATTTTTATTAATTACTTAAAATTTCTTACCAAAACATTTTTTATCAATAAAATACTTATCAAAGGATATTCTTTTTTTCCTTTTTGACACACAGAACACAATGTGATATAATTTGAAAACGCAGCGCTTCATTGTTTAGCATACCGCCCCCCCCCCCCCCCCAGAATAGAATACTCTATCTTCCAATTTTTTTGGCCGATATTTTGAAGTTTGTAGAAAACCTACCATGTGCTTGTGTTCATTTAATAAAAACGTTTGATGTCCGTTTTGCTTATGAAGAAAAATTTGGTAGTTCAAATCAGAAAATATATGGCTGACACCCATCCCCTCTCCCTACATGTCACTGAAATTGCTTCCAACGGACCTATATTCATTAAATGTGTAAAGATACTACAATACAATACTTCAAATGTACCACAGAAAAGACTCATTACTCTATCGATCCACTTAAGCTTGCAGAATTTAAGTACATTTGAGACTTTGATCTTTATTTTGTATAATATTTTTTTTACATATAGTTAAATACAAACTGTTATCACAGCTTCCCGAAAGAATTGCTGAAATTTTAATCTGAAGAATTTATTCATTTACATTTTCTTAACCTGGTACATTTACATATGGAAAACATGTCCTTCAAGTTGATATTATGATGCATGGTCATTCATTGAAACGAGTATGGAGGGATGTTGAATTTTGGCTGTGACAGATTTTAAAAAAGAATCTATCAACAATTAAAAAAAACTGTGAAGAGCCATAAACACGGACTTCTGGGAAATTCGAGCGGTAGTATCAGGTGCGCCGAGAATGCAGTAAGCATCACCTGTTGACTGGTCACATCCAAGTTCTTGTAATATACCCTATATATTTTACTACAACATGACTCATGAACATTTATACATAGTATCGATCAACGGCTTTTGAGCAGTGGGGGATCTTTTTCATGCCAGCACTTTCTGTGACACGGAGCCTCGGTTTATACGGTCTCATTCGAGGGACCGGTCCCACGCCCAACAATAGGATTCGAACCCCGACGTAAGGATTACATTACGCTGACCCCCCTAAAAAAAGGGGGGGGGGGTCAGCGTCGCCAGTCGATTAGATAGCACCAGGGAAGGTAAAGTCGGTCATATCTTTATGATTGAACATATGCTAAATTGCATTCACAGCGACATGTGGTAGTTTTACAGCTTCATCTACTGGCGCTTACAGAGTGTACATTCTCCCAGTCCTTCACAATGTTAAAAAACAAACATTTTTATCCCCCCGCTTGAAAAGCGGGAGGGTTTATAGTAATCGGTATATCCGTCCGTCTGTTACGCTTTGGGGTACCCACCTCTATCCTCAATGAAATTTGATGAAACTTTCATTGACTCTTAAAAAGTCTTTATTACATATCGCCATTGTGCACCTTCTATTTTACTTTTTGATCCGACACATATTTTGGGTTTTCCACAGCAAAATATGGGTAGTGTCATTATATTCATATTGGAGACGGGGTTATCATTTAGTGAGCCCATTGCTCACAGTACCTCTTGTTTCTTTTCAATTTTGATTTGCATCTTATATTTTTCCCCGGATATTTGGAGTCTACATGAATATATATAATAGTAAATGCCCTTCTATGTTAAATGAAACTATATACAAGAGATACTGTACATTTACTGAGGACTTTGCAGATTATTTTTTTTTTCATTTTGACTACTCCTAATCAACTATCAGACATCAATACTTGGGATTTCAATGAATAGGCAACTATTAGACTATCAGTCGAATGGACCGACGATATTATAACGAAACGACATCTGAATATTACGATGGCCGATATCAGCCATGACACTCTACAGTTAAATTAAGTGTAGAATGCCAGCATTTTGTACAATTTAGTTGTCTGCTTTCTTATAGGTTTCGTAAGGTGTACAGCGTTCACGCCAAAATTTCAAATCAGCTTTGGCACTCATACTGCTAGTAATGAGTGATCTGACTTCGTTCAAACTATGGCCGATATCAGCCATGTCATTCTACAACGTGCAGTTAAATTAAGTGTAGAGTGCCGGTGGTTTTCAGCTCTGTCACGACACTCACATTGCTCGGGAAAAAATGTGAAGTGTATACATGTGTTATTAATAGACGGTTTACTTTTATCTGCAATTAAAAAGTCTACAAAACTATAACAGAAATCCCTGCATCTTGATAGTGCGGTAGGGACACAAAGGGTGCCACTAAAAAAAATCTTGAGTTTTTGTTTCTGGTTAACAAAAGGATACTGAAAGCAAACTTTCCCTACAAGTATAGTTATATAAATTCATTTATTTAAAACTTGTCATATACTTGCAGGATAATAGTAAGGGCGTATTAAGTTTTTAAAACTTGTGCACACTCCTCTTGTACGCATAAATGACAAAAATGTGTTGAATTAAATCAGACATGTAGGGTTGATACACATTTGTTTACATGTACATGAATTTTTACGTTCATTAAGTGATTAATAAGAAAAAGAAACAAATGTCAAGTTTATGTATACGTATGCTAAATCATCAAATCTTTCGGTCAAACTTTTAAATATCAATGTTGCTGCACATTTAAGAAGCAAATTAAAAAATTGACAATCATTAAAAATACAGGCCCGTACTCTGCATTTTAGGGAAAAAGACTCATTCTAAAGAGTTGAAACGTCTCATTAAAAAATCAGAATTGATATATTCCTGAGAAATAATCATTCTTTGTAAGAATTGCGAATTCTGGATTTTCTTTTACGACGGGAGTGGGGCATGCATGGATTTAGAGGGGGGAGGGTCCCCCTTTGGAATTCGCAGAGTTATTATTAAACCAACTAAACCAAGTAAAAAGTTACCTTGAACCCAGCCCCCCCCCTTCCTAGAAAATGCAGACCCCCTCAAAAACTTGGATATGGTTAAGTTGGCATGAAAAGTCAAAAGTTCAAAAAAAGATTTGGAACCGCCCCTTTAAACTTGTTTCAATTTGCTTGTCAACAAAGAGATTCTGGGTTGGACTTCTTCTTCAATAGAGTGGATCCCCCCCCCACTTGAAAAAATTCCTGGATCTGCGCCTGTGGGGTGGGGCGGGGCATTATTTCGTTACAAGGAAGAAACGGGACAGTAGCAAACATGTTTACTTCTAAATATTATAAAATTTTGATATATCCTTTTGTTAACAAAAACAAAAACTCAAAATGTTTTATTTTGTGGCACCCTTTGTGTCCCTACCGCACTATCAAGATGCAGGGATTTCTTTTATAGTTTTGTAGACTTTTTAATTGCAGATAAAAGTAAACCGTCTATTAATAACACATTATACACTTCACATTTTTTCCCGAGCAATGTGAGTGTCGTGACAGGGCTGAAAACCACTGGCACTCTACACTTAATTTAACTGTAGAATGGCATGGCTGATATCGGCCATAGTTTGAACGAAGTCAGATCACACATTACTAGCAGTATGAGTGCCAAAGCTGATTTGAAATTTTTGTGTGAACGCTGTACACTTTACGAAAGCTATAAGAAAGCAGACAACGTAACTTGTACAAAACGCTGGCATTCTACACTTAATTTAACTGTAGAGTGTCATGGCTGATATCGGCCATCGTACTTTTGAGCTTTTACACTGTTCGTTTATCCATATATTTCATTCAATACACATGTTTTCACAAAGGTTCAACAGTAAAGTTCAAATACACAATAGTAACGGTGCTAACATCTTTTATTTTCAAAAGTGTAAATTTTACTTTTGAAATAGAAAAAAAATGGATAATTATATGCAAATACATTTAATAAACATACATACAGGTTAGTCAGAACACTTGTTTATGAGTAGAGATTGGGTAACTGAGTATTTTTTTTTTTTATAATTGATGAAATAATTACTGCAACATGAAGCTTCTGTACAATCAGAACCATTGAACAATTCAATTTTGCGTTTTACAAAATCTTTCTTCTAGAACATGAAAGATAACACGGCGACATCGAAGGAACTTTTCCATGCATAAAATACATGTACATTATTTACATGTTTAAGCAGACTTACCCATAGTTCTCTGCGTCTCCGCACTCAGTTTGGTACAAATGAATTCAAACTCTGGCGAAAGTTTGATGTTTAAAGTTTCTACATTAAAAGTTTAAAACTAAAGTTTAAACTTATCTATGAATAGAGGTTTTACTTTAATTAAAACGCAACACATATGTGGGAATCCTCGCTCTCTATTAGAGGATGTTAAAACCCCAAAACTCTCTCCAGACCCCTTACTACATTTCTTCTCTTTCAGTTTCTGGTGTTTAGATGTAGAGGTTATGCTATGTTTTAAATTTTGCATTTACCGGGTGGCAGTAATTAAATACAAAATTTACAACATGACAATTGGTAAATTTTGTATTTACTACCACCTGGTATATTCAAAATTTACAACATGACAGTTAAAGCCTTAGTGCATTGTAAAACGCGCTTTATTCTCGTCTGAAGGAGCAAAATCTCGTAATATTCTGTCTTTTAATAAATTAACATTTTATCACATAGATCATTTTTTTTGAAAGTACAGTATTCACCAACCGAAATAATAAATTCTCATTAACTGGCCTTTTTGCAGCCCGGAGGACCTGTCTGCTCTATAAATTTAGGTTTAAGTTTTGGCATATGCATGGGATTAAGGTGGGAGAAGTAATTCATAGTTAAAGTTCACTATGTATGAAAGAGATTTTAAAAATGTCTTTCCTATTAAAAATTACGACAAACACATCTTTAAATATATATATGTCTTTCATATTTAATATATAAAGTTGCAAAGCATTTACTATCGAAAAAAAGACCTATCGAAAAAGGTTCCTGTTTTCGAACATGAAATTTTACTCATCGCATAAAAACGTAAGTTACACAGTTTGGGTTTTATATTCATTAATACAAATCTATTTTTGCTGATAGGTCATTCATATGTCTGATTTCAATTCATATTTTATGCAGCCAACTGTTACTAAAAGAATTGATAAAGTATGAAATTTGGGGTATCAATTTTGTTCGATTCTTATCCGACTACAAGCTTTCCGTAAATTATTCTCCACTATAGTCTCCGTCATTCAGACGCATTTTTTTACCAACAAATCGAAGTGTTTTGATGAAGAAGTCATATTTCAATTGTATACTTCATTTTTTTCCCGGGCATTAAGTTATTAATTTGACTTGTACCAATTTTAAGTATATTTAAAGCCTCTAGGAATTTCAAATGCATAGCCGTGAAGTATTTGAAATTAAAAAGAAAATTAATACAAAAATCTTGCAAACTGAGTAGGAAGGACATTTTGATAGCCGGGGTTATCATCAATTGAGCATGAAGTATCTAACAATATCGCTAAGGTATAGGGTGTTTACAATTCCCCTTTCCGATTTATTTTAATTATTTAATTAGCTTTCTAAAAAACCATGCTTTAAAATAAATTAATAAATGCTCCAAATAGTCGATTTCGAATAATGCGATCGAATGTTCGACTACGGGAAATAGATGCTAGTATTTTGACATCCCTACTTAATACTTCTACTTGAATGATAATTTAAACGGAGAGAAATTGTTATCACTCATTATAGATATTACAGTATTAAAAATAATTGTCTTTTTAATGATGTTGTCATGATGGGTGCCCTAATAAACAAAACGTATTGGACTGAGGTTGCTTTAAGAGTGCCTAAAACCCATTAAATGGTATCTCAAATAGAGGGAATGTCATATGACCCTTGTGTCCCTCCCCCTTGTTTTGCTTGTCCAATATCGTCCGATAAACATGATCGATATTATGAGAATAGTTGAAAATATTAATATTTGCTTATTGACAGCATTTATAATGTCCAAAGCGGTATTGTCAAATAGTGTTAAATAAAATAAAATACATAGCACAGTCATGATACACGTACAGAACTTAAATGTTTCCAAGTGCAGTGTTTTTAAAATCTTTTTAAATAAGAATGCAAAAGATTAGACGAGTTATGTCCAGACAAAAATTATAGAAATTTTATTGTTTTTATGCGCTACATGTATCTGTGAAACTGATTTCTTTCATCAGACAAACATTCTAGGCTAGTGCATTAACTGGAAGAGAGATATGATTTGGGAAGCGGGGGTGGGGGAGTGGGCTCTAATTATGAAACATGGATGATTAATAGGTCTCCGAACTTATTTCAAAAACATTTTACTGTTAGATTCATGCCCAATTGGATTGTATTGTATAATAATTGTTTCATTGCGAAGTCACTATTTTTTTTATTTCCACTTATTTTATATCCTTTATTCTCTTTCAGCAATTTCATACGTGTAAATGATTTTTTTAATCCTGTGTAAATTCCATCAGTAAAGAGAGAGATCGATATTTAGAGCATTTTTTGAATTTTTTTTTATATAAATCTGTATTATAGGTCTCAATCATATTAATTACCATAAAACTGTCACCAATATTCTAAATATCAATTTTATGAAAAGATAAAAAAAAAGGTACTTTGTTGTAAATTGTGTAATTAATTTCCTTTACATCTACCTACTTTCTCATTATAAATTTGCATGCAGTGTACAGGGTCAATATCTGTCATTTTATTAAAAAGCAATGTGAAGTAAATGGAAAAAAAACCAAAGAAAAGTAAGGGATTTAATCGAATTTAACTTTAAATGTGGTATAACATGATGTCATTCAAGGGAAAACAAGTGATATAAAACTTGTTTTATATCAAGTGATATAAAACAAGTGATATAAAACTGGCAAACTCGAATAGAAATATATGAGAGTACCACACCCGACAGAATACACGGGACTATAAATACTTGTACGCAAGTTAGTAAAATTATGAAGACAGAAAGCCATTATATTATTTTGTTTGGATAATCGGGCCGTGTTAACCTGACCAGCTTCTTTCCTGCTGTTTTGCTCAACATGAAATACATTACCATGGGAGATGATAAACTGGAAATAGAATGTACCAATGTTATGCAATTTGGAAAATGCGATTGTACGAGTTCACATTTCTCCTGTATTTGTAAAACATGTAAATACTGATAAAGTATGGAAGTATAAGATAAGATTATGAAACTAGAGGTACTGTGAGCAATGAGCTCACTAAATGATACCCCCCGCCTCCCATAAGATTATAATGGAAAAGTCCATGTTTTGTTGTGGCCAGGAAACCCAAAATATGTGTCGGATCAAAAAGTAAACTAAGAGTGCACAATGGCAATATGTAATAAATATTCTGTGAAAGTTTCATTAAATTTCACTCAGTGGTATAAGAGGCGTTGCGGATGAGAGATGGGTACCCCATGGCGTAACAAACGGACGTACAGACGGACGGAAATACCGATTACTATATACCCTCCCACTTTTCAAGCAGGGGTATAATAATGTTTTACATACGATGGCTAATTCAGTGTCATGGAAATAAATCTAGAAAAAAGTTGAACTCCATTGTGAATAACATTAAATAAAACTCTGATATTAATTTATAATTCTAGATACACAGTTCTCTACATATACACACTTCTACATGTACTCCCACGCCTTGTAAGACGCAAAAATATTTTATTTTAGCAGTAAATGCACTTACATGAATTGACTTCATTGTTGAAACTATTATACGACCTAACGTATTGTGTTATGCGAAAAATGCACTGTGATATAATCAAGACTCACTTCTAACCTTTAGCAACTTTGACATCTGATTTCCTGTTTATTCTATAAGAGTGTAATGAAAATGTCTTGCAGCTGCTATGTTGCTTGTTTTCTTCATGTTTATATACTGTAACAGTTGACCACAGAGATTGGTGATTTTTTTTTCTCCCAAAGTTATCTTTTACATATTAATATTGATTTTTTTTTCAATAAATAAAAATCATTTACAACATTTTGTTTTTGTACACATGTTAACGTTATAAAAAACGAAGTTTGTTTGTTTGTTTTTGTTTGTTTGTTTTTTTCGCTGTTACTTTTATTTTGATTTTTTGAAAGAGCATTACGTTATTTACATATAAATACTGCAATAGATTAATATTTGAATACAGCTCACAAAAACTACACAGCGCAACAATTTTAAAATGAAATAAAAAAAGCTTTAGCACGGGAGACAGGGGAAAATAATACCAATAAGTTAAACGAGCATTTAAATCACTGTTGACCATCAGTGTCCGCTATAGACTGACCTTGACTGTCTGATATGCGCGATACACCCCGCAGGATAGAGACATGCATTACCAATCTAAGCCCGCGCGTGTTACAACATCATCATTTGAATCGAATGAGAGGAACACTCGGAGCTCCTCGGATGGTTTGTACCTCGCACATGTCTGAATGAAGCGTAGCGGAGTCAGCCGAGGATTGCCGATTGGTGTTTGAATTACGCATGTACATGTAAAAGGAAGTATGACTGTGCATGACATTGTTTATATTAAGCATGGAAGAGAAAGTGTATACAACTAAACTTTTTATTAATGGAATATGTTGCAATAGACATTTACATGTACCTAAACATGTGCTGATTGGTGATAGAGTTAAGGGATTCATTTAAAAAAAGACAATTGGAAGAATCAAGAAAGAATATGTTGGTTTACAATGGTAAGTCGCATTTATTTTGAAAGACATTAGTGAGATAGGTAATATGAAGAATAATTATGTTTCTGTCTTAATGGATAGTTTGTTGATGCCGTGAAGATCATGATTTAAAGTATCAAGATAAATAAAAGGAACAAGTACAAAATGGTTTATAATTTTATGAAGATCAGTATGTGGTTTTCAAGTTAATTTTGTAGCCCCCACCCCTCCCCTCCGAAGCAAACACTTTGGAAGTACAAATTGAATGCGTTGTACACGTACATTATAGTTTCAAAATCTTCCGTAATCTTCACTTAAAGGCTTTTGTACATGTTGTACATAACTTTTAATATAAGATTTACGAAAATAGAACGTAAGGTTATCTCAAGTTTTTCCAAATCATACCCCAGCCTTTAGTGTGCGGTCACAACAGTACATCAAAGTTATGTAAGGAAGAAATATCAGGATATATTTTTTTTTAGACTAGAAAAGCCGAAATTAAAAAATATATATATTGAAAAGTATCCTCAGGGGATGTAGGTACAAATATGTTCAAAGCATCTGCTTTGGGATAGGGCAATGCAATTGAAATAAAATGCCAGGAAAGCTTCATTATTTAGTTCTTTAATCTGATATTAGCAATGTGGCCTCTTTGGGCCTCTTTCTCAAATTCTGTTTATTTGAAATGAATTCAATTGATTGTTTAAAATATGAAATTCTTTAAAATATATGTATTAAAAAAAAAATATGGAACATTAACATTTTGTGCACCACACACAGACTTTGTACATGTGCTTTTATCATAGGGCATAAGCTGATGGTGATAAGTCCAGCATTACTGCAACTGCCTACCAAGATGTCTCAGGATTAGAAAAAGAAAACACAGGGTCTAAAAGATACTAGTGTAAAGAGGCCAGAAAACAGTGTTTAACAAGATATCACCAGTGTTATATTGTGATGATAGTTTTCACGTTTTAAAGGAAAATTTGTTCTTTTACTCGAGAAAAATCAAGGTGAATTATATATTCAACAGTTTAATTTTGAAAGGATGGCTAAAATGTGTAAAAGAAAATTCATATCAGAAGACTAACCAACTGGAAAAGGAAACCCACCTTCCAAACAGAATTTTCAAAACGTCAGTACATGTAATTCGGGCCTTAGCTCTTGCAAACCATACCATAGGTGAGAAAAGGGACATCTATGTTAAGGATAAAAATGTATTATATCTACTCTTGTGATTGTGGCGGACTTGGATGTATAACTCTAAATTCTCTTTGGAATGACTACATAGTCTATTGATGACGAATTTATTAACTATTTTTAAAGGTTGTGCTGTGTTTATTATTTTTATTGGTGTTCATCCTCATGGTTGCCACTTTTACTTGTGCAGCATTCATTCCTTATGCTTTCTATATGTGTATTTGAGAGTACTAATGTTAATGTTTTTTATTGCTTAAGTAACAAATTCATAGAGGGAGTAAATGAATTGAAATATTTAGTCCAATAATATATTTTGGACTCCGATGGTAGAACTTTGCTTAAGTGTCATGCATGGGTTAGCACCCCATTGCAGATCTGATATACTGTAGATGCAGACACGGAAAATCGCCAAAATCACAGGGGAGTTAAAAAAAACAAGGTTTTTTTAATTAGGGAAAGATTTCTTTTTTCTTCTCTTTATTAGCAGGCAAATAAAACAGTAAATAGCGGGTTATTTTATGTAATGTTTATATAACATTTTGCTTTTATTGAAGGATTCACATTTGTTTTGAAAATGTATACACATGTATACACATCTTTGAAATTGTATTTTATAATTATATTAAACACATGTTCATAGTTCCACTTATTATTGAATTGCGAATGTATCAACAAAAAGTAAAGAGAGTGTAAGATGTATATTTTCGATGTTTTCTGGTGAATCCACCAACTTTTTGTTCATATAATATATAGAAAGCAACTTAGTCATTGTAATTGGAAATCTACAAATGTTTCTTTGATTAATGTTTTGGTGGACCCACCAAATTCCCCACTTTAAAAAATTAGGCAATGCTGATAATATATCTATTCGGTTTGTTTTTGGTGGGTCCACCAAGTATTTGTTAGTGAAATAAAGAAAGCCTAGGAATTTGTTTTTCTGCAGGTTGGTGTGTCCACCAAACGACTTTCTATATTTAGAGACAAATTTGTTGATCTTTGAGTTACATGAAGATTTTCGAATTTTCTGGTGGATCCTCCAGGTTTTTGTTCTTGTGTACATAAATGTATTAAGTGTCTCTACGTTATTTTACAACAATATTTTATGATTGCCTTTTAATTTTAATGTCTTTGGTGGATCCACCAAACTGCCCACTATTAGTGAATACAAGATAATCTTAACTTGACAGTGTATCATTTAAGAATTCTTGTGACTTTCTATTTGTATTTTTGGTGGATCCACCAAGTATTTGTGAGAGAAAATATGAATGTCTTGTTTGTTGAATTTTTGCATTTTGGTGAGTGCACCGACTCTGTATAAAGGACGTTTTTTTTATAAAGTTCCGCAACTCAGTTTCTCTCATTGGGTTGTTTCAGTATTTTAAAACTGGTGGATTCACCAACGAAATTTTAAAAATATTATCGGGAATTTCACCACATTCAATTTTTTGGCGGAACCACCAAAATCCCCACTACTGATAAATATTCTTGCTATATCTATTTCATGTAATTCAAGTATTCTAAGGTATTTGTCTTCGTATTTTTGGTGGACCCACCAAGAAGCTGTAAGGTTAGTTCACTAATTCTTTGAATTAATTAGAGAATTATGTATTGTAAAAATCACTCTTGTTTTCTTGGTGGAACCACCAAGATCAATATTCATTTGAAGATATTGATAATTCAAATTGGTGCATTCACCAATTTTTGTCTGCTAATATAGAAAACTGATTAATAATTTGTCTGTTTTCACATTAAAATTGGTGTTCTCACCAATTCTCAATGTATTCAATAATGGCAATGAATTAAAAAAATTGTTGATTGCTGAAATTGCATTGTCTTCATTTTTCATTTTGAATTCAAAAAAGAGGACACGAATAGAAAATCCTCTTTCTTAATGGAAACATTTATTCACAATTAACATTAATTGGTAGTAATTTTGTGCCAAAATTTCAAAATTTTCAGAAACTGTTAAAGAGGAAATAGAAACAAATATTATGATATTTTCTATAATTGTATCGATATTTTAATTACCGGTGTTTAACACGAGTGTTCATTTCTTAATCATATATATTTATAAATTAAACACATGGTATTTATATTGAAACTGCAAATTAAACACCAGTGTTTAATATGTTATGATAGAAAATGACGCAGTTGATTATGTCATTACATGCCATTTGAACGCAGAAGATGCAGAATCACGCACATACTGACAAGAAACACCATATCTAGCAAGGAAATAAGAGGTATATTTATATAAATACATTTCTTTACGTAAAATCTTTTAAAAAAGAATGTTGAATACATTAGAGATCTAAAATGCTTTTCATTTATGAAAAGCAGGATTGTTTCCTATAGTTAGTAATCGTCTGAGTGCAATCCGGCCATGTGCAGAGATAGACAAATAAATGCTTATGTAGTCTTGATATCTAATATCTAATTTTAAAATTTGCAGGGACATTCATCTATTACTGTGAGTCCTGAGAACGAAGATCATACTTAACCGTGAGAGGTGAGTCTTAAAAGAAAAAGCTCCCCCCCACACACACCATTGGTTCCTGATAAATGAAAATAATCCAACTAGGAACCGACCCGTGCTAATATTTATGCTCCTTAACATGCAACAATACCACATTCGAATAATCCCTACCCTTTAATATTTATGCTCCTTAACATGCAACAATACCACATTCGCACATGTACTAGCTACAGATCTGTAGCGTTATGGTTTTTATGTATTTGCCTTTGACTATAACTAATACATAAAACTATTACGCTACAGATCTGCAGCTAGCGCATCTACCAACAATAATTTCATCTCCAGCCCGTGCACATACATGTATTCTTTAAGGTAACTTTACATTTTTTGAGGGAGTGTGATACATGATAGAAAATGCCTTGGGACAAGGTAGCCCCCCCCCCCCCTTCTCTTAATTTTTGCTGTTGGGTTGCTCCTACAGGTACATGAACATTTATTTTTTTAGTGTACAGACTGTACATGTACGCTTATACATGTATGATTTACAGGTATTTGAATTGCAGATTTTTATTCAAAACTTGTTTCTCATTATGTATAATATGATTTAAATTGGCGTGAACAATAACAATCATTTTTTTCGGTCTTTATGTATTCTTTTACAGATAATTATCTGAATTTGCATAGTGAATATTTTTTTCATCCATCTTTCAGGATATGAAGGAATTAGAACTACTTGGGGTGAATACAATTTTGGAGAATGGAAAACTGGAGATCTTCATCCGTTGTAGAAGAACCTGAATTTTACCCGCAACCAGAGGAGCTAGACTTTAACTCGGTTAGAATATGATATGGATATTGAGTGAGTGATACCCCGGCATCTCTTGTTTAGTAGCAAGAATTGGTCCTTTACAATTCAAAACTGGAAAAATTTCTTTATTTGGATAAAACTCTGAACATTTGTGAAAGTATAAACTTGTAACATTTACAACTAGATTAATTTTATTAGTGTTATACAAGTACATATTATACATGCTGTACCCAGACAACAAATATCATTTTCAGTTTTTTGTATCATATTTATTCATAATTTTGCTTGTTTTATTTATTAAAAAAGATGATTTAACCTTTTTTTAAAAAATGTTTTAAATTTTACTGATGAAAAACATTTCATTTTATTAAGCGATAATGTTTTTTTTTTTCAAATTTCAAAGACCCTCCCCCGCCCTCCCGACACCAATTTATTGGAGTTTAGTTTAAAGATGCAGATTTTACATCTTCATGCTAGTTTATTTTGAGAATTCTATTTTTTAACCAAAATTGAATAATGTATCCATGTATTGGTAAATGTGTTATTTAATGTTTCAGTTGTTTTTAAAGTTTGAACCCTCAATCAACATTATATCAATTATTAATTAAAAAAAGCTTTATGTACAACATATTCATTATCAACCACAGTGTGTTTTGTACTGATTTATATTTGTTTCAAATAAAAATGTTGTAAACTTATAAACACGTTTAAGTATTTATTTATTTTGTAAAATAAACACGTTGAAGTGTTTAAAAATTGACCTTTAAACATGTTTAAGTGATTATTATCTGTTGCATCAAATAAACATGTTTAAGTGTTTAAATGTTTAGGTTGAACACGTTTATTTATTAAACATGAAATGTTTAACTTTTAAACACTCACGGTGTTTATGTAGTAAACTCTAAGTGTTTATTCAGTGTTTAATCTTTAAACATTTTGTGTTTTTGAAGTGTTGAATATTAAACCTTATGTGTTTAGAATTTAAACATTCTAACGTGTTTATTTCTTAAACACTTCTTGAGGTGTTTAAATTCTAAACATGTTGAAGTGTTTATTATCTGTTGCAATATGGTGTTTATTTATAAAACACTTATTTTTTACAGTGTACTTTAAATGTTGGCGGGAGTATACCTGAAAGTGTTGTGGCAAAGTAACGGTTCAAAATTAGTAGAGTAGTAGATTATTTTAAGCGTATTTTTAGTCCCTCCTTATAGAAAAATAAAGGTAGGGTCGTTTTTTTTTTTGTGCTGTGCTTTTGTTGATGATCGACTTCCTCCTAAATAAGTAAGGGGTGGAGTGGGTATATCACCTAAAATATGCTCTATAAAGCTATGAGCTAGTGTAAAGAGCCACAGCTGCCTTACCGACGATTCGGCCTACTCAAGTATTTAAAAGGAAAACACATGTTTCTATTTATAGATACATGTACCTTTTAAATTCAAAATCAAACTACATGTATGTAATCATTTTTGGACCACTGTTATATTTTCATAGTTGCAAATTTGTTACATGACAATATTTTAATTGTTCAATACTCTTATTCTAAACAAGATTGTCAGAAAATTTTAAAATAAAACAAGCTAGCAGCTACCGGTATCATGACTTTGGGTCATTTAAATAGTTAATGACTGTTTTTTCCCGAGAAATTTTAAGGTGTTATGTTGTATTATATATCTCTTACATAATTTATACATGTATTATAAAATCATGAAGAAAACATAGAAAATTGCACAGAGAAAAAAAAAATAAAATCGTAGACAAGAAACTCACGATCATTATGACTTCAATCCAGCAATCATACCACTACGCCACGAAGTCGTTGGAATTAAATGGATAAATTTAAGACAGATTGTAAAATCTTTAAATAATTTTAGAAGAAAAATTAAATACAAATTTCCAACATTTTCAATATGAAGACCACCTTTAACCAAAATTATCTAAATGTAATAAAGTACAGTCATATCCAAATAAAATTATTCAGAAGTTGTTTTTCTGGTTAAGGATGGTCTTTTGCTACAGTTTGTCATTGTTTAGGGGGGTACCTCAGTATTTACCATATTCTCCATATAAACTGAACGATTTTTATATCTATCATGTGAGCGAACTATTAATATTAAAATATCATTTTTGTGTGATTTGCTTTATGGCATGTATAAACTAACATTGTATAACAAAATTTTGGTTAAACAATATATTTTAAAAATTACTACTTGAGTAGGCGAAATTGACTATCAAATGCGCAATTGCTCTTATGCCAAATGCCGAAACACACATTCTAATGCAAAAGCTATACATGTAGACAAAACCTTTTGATTTAGCACACAGTATTCATACATTTCTTGATTCTTGTTTTACTCCACTCTTTTACTAAGTTCTGAGTATATTTTTCAGAGATTTTACTATGAAAATCAGAACAAACATTTTCATTTTTCTAACGTCTTCTTTATACTGTATCATAATATGAAACATTAATTGAAGACCATTTCTTTTTATGTCCCCGTAATCAAAGATTCGGGGGTATATATAGTTTTATCGTGTCTGTCTGTCTACCTGGCGGTCTGTTTGTCCGCGAAAAACTTTAACCTTGACCATAACTTTCATTTATTGGAGCTATGACTCTCATATTTAATATGTGTATTCCTTGTGAAAAGACCTTACTTTGGGAACCACCAAATTTGAACTTTTGACCTTTACTTTGGAGTTTGTCCCATTTAACACAAAAATGCCAAATTTTTCATTGACCATAACTTTTAAACGGTAGACAATAGTACTCTCATACTTCACATACGTATCTTTTTGGCATGACCTTTCACTGGATACTAAAAACTTTGACCCTTTGACCTCAACCTTGGAGATTTCCGTACTTATAAAAAACTTTAATCTTGGCCAAAACTTTTGAATGGTAAGGGCTAGGGTTTTCATATTTCACATATTTTATCCTTGTTACATTAAACCTTTCTTAAGAAACCATCAACTTTGACCATTTGACCCTTGAGTTAGACCTGCCTTTCAAAAACTTATCCTTAGCCATTATTTTTAACAATTTAATTTCTTGTGAGAAGACCCTGCTTTGGGTACCAATTTATTCAATTGCATTTAAGAAAAGTTTAATCTTCGTTTTGTTGCCATATAGGGGCATACATGAAGCTATTTCACAAACACCAAATACCCCAAAGTGTAACAGATAGACATCCCGATCACTTTATACCCTTCCGCTTTTCAAGCGGAGTATATAATACAGTCCCTGAAACGTTCTACTTTCCCAGTTTAAATGCTCGTTTAACTTATTGGTATTATTTTCCCCTGTCTCCCGTGCTAAAACTTTTTTATTTCATTTTAAAATCGTTGCGCTATGTAGTTTTTGTGAGCTGTATTCAAATATTAATCTATTGCATTATTTATAATATGTAAATAACGTAATGCTCTTTCAAAAAATCAAAATAAAAGTAACAGCGAAAAAAAACAACAAAACAAAACAAACAAAAACAAACAAACAAACAAACTTCGTTTTTTATAACGTTAACATGTGTACAAAAACAAAATGTTGTAAATGATTTTTATTTATTGAAAAAAAGTCAATATTAATATGTAAAAGATAACATTGGGAGAAAAAAAAATTACCAATCTCTGTGGTCAACTGTTACAGTAAATAAACATGACGAAAACAAGCAACATAGCAGCTGCAAGACATTTTCATTACACTCTTATAGAATAAACAGGAAATCAGATGTCAAAGTTGCTAAAGGTTAGAAGTGAGTCTTGATTATATCACAGTGCATTTTTCGCATAACACAATACGTTAGGTTGTATAATAGTTTCACCAATAAATTCAATTCATATAAGTGCATTTACTGCTTAAATAAAATATTGTTGCGTCTTACAAGGCGTGGGAGTACATGAAGAAGTGTGTTTATGAAGAGAACTGTGTATCTAGAATTATAAATTAATATCCGAGTTTTATTTAATGTTATTTACAATGGAGTTCAACTTTTTTTCTAGATTTATTTCCATGACACTGAATTTGCCATCGTATGTAAAACATTATTATACCCCTGCTTGAAAAGTGGGAGGGTATATAGTAATCGGTATTTCCATCCGTCTGTACGTCCGTTTGTTACGCCATGGGGTACCCAGCTCTCATCCGCAACTCCTCTTATACCACTGAGTGAAATTTAATGAAACTTTCACAGAATCTTTATTACATATTGCCATTGTGTACCTCTTAGTTTACTTTTTGATCCGACACATATTTTGGGTTTCCTGGCCACAACAAAACATGGACTTTTCCATTATAATCTTATGGGAGGCTGGGGGTATCATTTAGTGAGCTCATTGCTCACAGTACCTTTAGTTTCATAATCTTATCTTATACTTCCATACTTTATCAGTATTTACATGTTTTACAAATACAGGAGTAATGTGAACTCGTACAATCGCATTTTCCAAATTGCATAACATTGGTACATTCTATTTCCAGTTTATCATCTTCCATGGTAATGTATTTCATGTTGAGCAAAACAGCAGGAAAGAAGCTAGTCAGGTTAACACGGCCCGATTATCCAAACAAAATAATATTTCTGCCTTGATAATTTTACTAACTTGCGTACAAGTATTTATAGTCCCGTGTATTCTGTCGGGTGTGGTACTCTCATATATTTCTATTCGAGTTTGCCAGTTTTATATCACTTGATTTATATCACTTGATATAAAACAAGTTTTATATCACTTGTTTTCCCTTGAATGTCATCAGGTTCTACCACATTTAAAGTTAAATTCGATTAAATCCTTTATTTTTCTTTGGTTCTTTTCCATTTACTTCACATTGCCTTTAATAAAATGACAGATATTGACCGTGTATACTGCATGCAAATTTCTAATGAGTAGGTAGAAGTAAAGGAAATTAATTACACAATTTACAACAAAGTACTTTTTTTTTATCTTTTCATAAAATTGATATTTAGAATATTGGTGACAGTTTTATGGTAATTAATATGATTGAGACCTATAATACAGATTGATATAAAGAAAAATCAAAAAATGCTCTAAATATTGATCTCTCTCTTTACTGATGGAATTTACACAGGATTAAAAAAAATCATTTATGAAATTGCTGAAAGAGAATAAAGGATATAAAATAAGTGGAAATAAAAAAAATAGTGACTTCGCAATGAAACAATTATTATACAATACAATCCAATTGGGCATGGATCTAACAGTAAAAATATTTTTGAAATAAGTTCGGAGACCTATTAATCATCCATCTTTCATAATCAGGGCCCACTCCCCCACCCTCGCTTCCCAGATCATATCTCTGTTCCAGTTAATTCACTAGCCTAGAATGTTTGTCTGATGAAAGAAATCAGTTGTTTTGTTTTGAACGTAGTTTATTGATATAAATTCCTCTCCTTATATAATACAATATGTCATGCAAAAAGAAAAAAATAATACAATCGATACATGAATACATAGATACAATATAATGTAAAACATCATTTGGAGAATCTACATGTTTCGTCAATAAATTTATGAACAGCAGCAAAAATACTGTTATTTATCTGTAAAGGCAAATTAACATCACCACATAATAATACATTAATATCAATAGAAACCAAATCAAGCATGAACAAATGATTAAAAAGAGTACTTCTAGCATTGGAATAATTTGTGCATGCAAAAAAGAAATGATACACATCTTCATTTTTTCCACATAAACATAATGGACTACTTACAATATTTCGTTTATATAGATCATGGTTTAGTATACAGTAATGTCTTAACTTGGTATGAATGATATTTGTAATACGTTTGCCAAAAGAAAAGTATGGTGGTGGAATATCAATTTTTGTTGTCAAGTTCTTTCTAAATGTTTTAACTGAATCGGCTTCTCTTGTATCTGTTTTTAATAAATTCCATTGTTTTGTAGCGTCAGGTACGAATGAGTTTCTAAATAGTTCTAATCTACACCTAGGAACAATAAAATCTTGTTTGTTACGGGTATTATATGTGGATATATGTTCACGCTTATTGGGGACAATATCTTTCAAATATTCCGGTGCTCGTCCCGTATGAATTTTGTACAAAGTAGTCATTTTAGCAATATATCGTCTGTTTTTTAAAGTTTCCCACCCAGTTTCAGAATAAAGTGCATCTCTAGACACAAATATAGGAAGTCCGGTTACGATTCTAGCGGCGGTTAATTGTACTTTTTCAAGTTTTTCTGCATCATATTTCGAGCAGCCATCCCAAACGATCGAAGCATATTCAAGCATAGGTCTGATGAATGTAAAATACAATTTTGCTAAGTTTTTTCTACCCATTTTGAACTTTAACTTCTTTAGAAGGCCTAGTTTTTTATTGGCACTATTTACAACTCCATCAATATATACAGACCAACTAAGATTTTGCGACAATAGCAAACCCAAATGGCGATGGACTGGAACACACTCAAGTCTATCGCCTTTGAAAAATAACTTTGGCATAGCAGAAATATTTTTCTTGTTGAAATAAACTACCTTAGTTTTAGATGGATTGAATTTGAGTAGCCACTTATTTGACCAAATTTCCAATATGTGTAAATCATGATTCAATTTGTATTCTATATCTAATACATTGTATGATGATTGTTGGAGGGAATTATCATCTGCAAACAGTCTACACATTGAAATCATATTTTCAGCAACATCATTTATATAAATAAGAAATAACAGTGGACCTAAGACAGAACCCTGAGGTACACCTGCAAAAATATCTTGTTTTGATGATAACAAATCTTTGTACATAACTTTTTGAGACCTTTGACTTAGATAACTAGAAAACCATTGGAGAATATCACCAGATATACCATAAGTTTGCAATTTAAATAAAAGCCCTTTGTGCCAAACTCTATCAAAAGCCTTTGAGAGATCACAAAAAACCATACAACATGATTTGCCTTCATCTATGCTTTGAACAATACTATGATATGTTTCTAGTAATTGATATACAGTTGAGTGACCAGGTAGAAATCCTGCTTGGTATCGATAAAATAAATCATTGATATGGAAATAATTGTAGACGTGTTTAAAAAAATTTCTCTCCATAATTTTGCTTACACAGGATAGTAACGATACAGGTCTGTAGTTGGACACCACAGAGGGGTCATCCTTTTTGAAAAGAGGAATCACATGGGCTAATTTCCAAAAAGATGGGAAAACTCTTTCTGATAACGACCTATTAAATAACATAGTTAGTGGTTTAATAACAGTAGAAATAGTAGATTTTAACATTTTATGGCTAATACAATCTGGGCCAATAGCTTTATTCACGGGAAGTATTGAAAGTATGTCCAATACTTCCTGTTCGTCGATTTTGATGTTGCATAGTGTGTCATTACAAGTATAATACATTTGTGGTAGTATTTCATTAGAATCATCAATAGATGAAATCGAAGAAAAAAACGAATTCAATGCTTCAATCTTGTCTTTGTCAGAATAAGCTACCTGTCTTAAACCGTTATCATTCAATATTTGTATCGGTGGTATTTCATTAGAAAGTTTTATATTAAATGACTCTTTCATTAACTTCCAATATAACTTGTGGTTATTTTTACTAGAATCTTCCAAATAGGTTTCTATATTATCGTAGTAGTTTGAAATAGCGTGTTTTTTCATATTGTTGACAGAATTACGAACTTTTCTATAAGCAGCCTTATCGGATTCCTTTTTAGTTTTATTAGCTTTCTTATGAAGACGGTTTCTTTTAAAGAAATCAGTTTCACATATACATGTAGCGCATGAAAACAATAAAATTTCTATAATTTTTGTCTGGACATAACTCGTCTGATCTTTTGCATTCTTATTTAAAAAGATATTACAAACACTGCACTTGGAAACATTTAAGTTCTGTACGTGTATCATGACTGTGCTATGTATTTTATTTTATTTAACACTATTTGACAATTCCGCTTTGGACATTATAAATGCTGTCAATAAGCAAATATTAATATTTTCAACTATTCTCATAATATCGATCATGCTTATAATTACCGGACGATATTTGACAAGCAAAACAAGGGGAGGGACACATGGGTCATATGACATTCCCTCTATTAGAGATACCATTTAATGGGTTTTAGGCACTCTTAAAACAACCTCAGTCCAATACGTTTTTTTATTAGGGCACCCATCATGACAACATCATTAAAAAGACAAATATTTTTAATACTGTAATGTCTATAATGAGTAATAACAGTTCCTCTCCGTTTAAATTATCATTCAAGTAGAAGTATTAAGTAGGGATGTCAAAATACTAGCTTCTATTTTCCGTAGTCGAACATTCGATCGTATTATTCGAAATCGACTTTTTGGAGCATTTATTAATTCATTTTAAAGCACGTTTTTTAGAGAGCTAATTAAATAATTAAAATAAATCGGAAAGGGGAATTGTAAACACTCTATACCTTAAGCGATATTGTTAGATACTGCATGCTCAATTGATGATAACCCCGGCTATCAAAATGTCCTTACTACTCAGTATGCAAGATTTTTGTATTAATTTTTTTTTTTAATTTTAAATACGTCACGGCCATGCAAATATTGTGTGATCCTAGCATTTGAAATTCCTAGAGGCTTTAAATATACTTAAAATTGGTACAAGTCAAATTAATAACTTAATGCCCGGGGAAAAAATGAAGTATACAATTGAAATATGTCTTCATCATCAAAACACTTCGATTTGTTGGTAAAAAAAATGCGTCTGAATGATGGAGACTATAGTGGAGAATAATTTACGGAAAGCTTCTAGTCGGATAAGAATCGAACAAAATCGATACCCCAAATTTCATACTTTATCAATTCCTTTAGTAACAGTTGGCTGCATAAAATATGAATTGAAATCAGACATATGAATGACCTATCAGCAAAAATAGATTTGTATTAATGAATAAAAAAACCCAAACTGTGTAACTTATGTTTTTATGCTATGAGTAAAATTTCATGTTCGAAAACAGGAACCTTTTTCGATAGGTCTTTTTTTCGATAGTAAATGCTTAGCAACTTTATATATTTAATATGAAAGACATATATATATATTTGAATATGTGTTTGTCGTAATTTATAATAGGAAAAATATTTTTAAAATCTCTTTCATGCATAGTGAAACTTTAACGATGAATTACTTCTCCCACCTTAATCCCATGCATATGCCAAAACTTAAACCTAAATTTATAGAGCAGACAGGTCCTCCGGGCTGCAAAAAGGCCAGTAAATGAAAATTTATTATTTCGGCTGGTAAATACTGTACTTTCAAAAAAAAAAAGATCTATGTGATAAAATGTTAATTTATTAAAAGACCGAATATTACGAGATTTTGCTCCTTCAGACGAGAATAAAGCGCGTTTTACAATGCACTAAGGCTTTAACTGTCATGTTGTAAATTTTGAATATACCAGGTTGCAGTAAATACAAAATTTACCAATTTTCATGTTGTAAATTTTGTATTTAATTACTGCCATCCGGTAAATGCAAAATTTAAAACATAGCATAACCTCTACATCTCAACACCAGAAACTGAAAGAGAAGAAATGTAGTGAGGGGTCTGGAGAGAGTTTTGGGGTTTTAACATCCTCTAAGAGAGAGCGAGGATTCCCGCACGTGTTGCGTTTTTATTAAAGTAAAACCTCTATTCATAGATAAGTTTAAACTTTAGTTTTAAACTTTTAATGTAGAAACTATACTTAAACATCAAACTTTCGCCAGAGTTTGAATTTATTTGTACCAAACTGAGTGCGGAGACGCAGAGAACTATGGGTAAGTCTGCTTATACATGTAAATAATGTACATGTATTTTATGCATGAAAGTTCCTTCGATGTCGCATTCAATTGTTTAATGTCTCAGTTTCTAATTGCTTCATGAAAGGAACAATTGAGTAGTTTGCGGTCGATTTTTGACGCTTGTGTCAATGTTTCTTGTTCATGCATTTTGAGATGAAAATTTCATGATCACCTCTATTTCTTGCATTTAATCAATATTCAAATGTCGTTTCGTTATAATATCGTCGGTCCATTCGACTGATAGTCTAATAGTCGCCTATTCATTGACATCCCAAGTATTGATGTCTGACAGTTGATTAGGAGTAGTCAAAATGAAAAACAAATTAATCTGCAAAGTCCCCAGTAAATGTACAGTATCTCTTGTATATAGTTTCATTTAACATAGAAGGGCATTTACTATTATATATATTCATGTAGACTCCAAATATCCGGGGAAAAATATAAGATGCAAATCAAAATTGAAAAGAAACAAGAGGTACTGTGAGCAATGGGCTCACTAAATGATAACCCCGTCTCCAATATGAATATAATGACAGTACCCATATTTTACTGTGGAAAACCCAAAATATGTGTCGGATCAAAAAGAAAAATAGAAGGTGCACAATGGCGATATGTGATAAAGACTCTTTAAGAGTCAAAGAAAATTTCATCAAATTTCATTCAGTTGTATGGGATTAGTTGGGGATAGAGGTGGGTACCCCAAAGCGTAACAGACGGACGGATATACCGATTACTATAAACCCTCCCGCTTTTCAAGCGGGGGGATAAAAATGTTTGTTTTTTAACAGTGTGAAGGACTGGGAGAATGTACACTCTGTAAGCCCCAGTAGACGAAGCTGTAAAACTACCACATCTCGCTGTGAATGCAATTTAGCATTTGTTCAATCATAAAGATATGACCGACTTTACCTTCCCTGGTGCTGTCTCATCGACTGGCGACGCTGACCCCCCCCCCCCTTTTTTTTTTTTACCTGAAAATGTTGTTTTAGGGAGTGGGGTTTACACGCATGTACTATTTATTGGTGTTTTATTTTTTCCCTTAGATTAATACACACAATGATCTATATATAATAATTATAGATCATGCGTTTGTGGTTAATTGTGTTAAATTGTATATAACTATGCTGGTAATTTATTTATTTACTTAAAATATCTGGGATATAGAGGAAAAAACCTTGTAATAAAAAGAGTTGTTTCTTTTGCTAATTACATAATGTTAAGCGTACAGCTAGTGTTGAAAAGTTTTGTTTACTCTTTTAATGCGTTTTAATAAAAGAATTTACACCTTTTGGACATTTTAAACTGTATGTATCTCGTTTCCTTGTACATGTAAAAAAAAAAAGCAAGATGTTGCAAGTTACACTGTTTGTGTGTAGTTTTGGAAGGGGAGGGGGGTAGTTTACATTTTCAGGCAAAGAGCTGGGATTGATATACGGAAAATATATACCTTACATGCTTGACGCATGCAGTGTTTTTGGAGCGTCTGCTCTAGAGTCGCGGTGTAAGGAACTACATGTAATCCTTACGTCGGGGTTCGAATCCTATTGTTGGGCGTGGGACCGGTCCTTCGAATGAGACCGTATAAACCTAGGCTCCGTGTCACAGAAAGTGCTGGCATGAAAAAGATCCCCCACTGCTCAAAAGCCGTTGATCGATACTATGTATAAATGTTCATGAGTCATGTTGTAGTAAAATATATAGGGTATAAGTACAAGAACTTGGATGTGACCAGTCAACAGGTGATGCTTACTCCATTCTCGGCGCACCTGATACTCGAATTTCCAAGAAGTCCGTGTTTATGGCTCTTCAGTTTTTTTTTTTAATTGCTGATAGATTCTTTTTTTAAAATCGGTCACAGCCAAAATTCAACATTCCCCCATACTCGTTTCAATGAATGACCATGCATCATAATATCAACTTGAAGGACATGTTTTCCATATGTAAATGTACCAGGTTAAGAAAATGTAAATGAATAAATTCTTCAGATTAAAACTTCAGCAATTCTTTCGGCAAGCTGTGATAACAGTTTGAATTTAACTATATTTAAAAAAAAATATTATACAAAATAAAGATCAAAGTCTCAAATGTACTTTAATTATGCAAGCTTAAGTGGATCGATAGAGTTATGAGTCTTTTCTGTGGTACATTTGAAGTATTGTGTTGTAGTATCTTTACACATTTAATGAATAGGTCTGTTGGAAGCAATTTCAGTTACATGTAGGGAGAGGGGATGGGTGTCAGACATATATTTTCTGATTTGAACTACCAAATTTTTCTTCATAAGCAAAAAGGACATCAAACGTTTTTAACAAATGAACACAAGCACATGGTAGGTTTTCTACAAACTTCAAAATATCGGCCAAAAAAATTGGAAGATAGAGTATTCTATTCTGGGGGTAGGGGGGGATATGCTAAACAATGAAGCGCTGCGTTTTCAAATCAAAATTATATCACATTGTGTTCTGTGTGTCCAAAATGAAAAAAAAAAAATCCTTTGATAAGTATTTTATTGATAAAAAATGTTTTGGTAAGAAATTTTAAGTAATTAATAAAAATATTGGCAATAGAAAATATACAGGTATAGCTGTAATTTTCTTTCGGAGAGCTACAGTTCTGCAGCTATATATATTATAGAAATTATATTGACTTGTGCAATAGAACTTATTCGATGAGTTGATCTTCATTTTTAAATTCAAGGGATTGTTTGAATAAAGTTTAATTTATGGTAAGACCATAATAAAAAAAAAACAAGATTGTCATCATTTTTTTTTAATTCAAGGCGGGCGGGCGCCGGAGATGGGTTTTATTTTATATATTATTTTCGAATTTGAAGAATTTTTATTAAACTGGTCAATTAGTGCATATTTATCTATTATATCTGAGTAAAAGTCATATAAGAGGTCAATTTATCTCTAACAACACATCATCACCGATCTTTCACATCCAATGACTCTTGATAAATATATGTATACGCGACTTTCGAGATTTTAACTCTCCTACAATAGAGGCACAAACGGTACCCGGCATCAGCATGGAAGTGGGACAGGTTGTAAGTGTATACAAACGTACATTTATAAATGATCGAGGTTTACGCATGGCTTTTAAAATTTATTTACCCGGTAATAATATATACAATGTTAATCAGTGATGCATTTGATGATTTATCAAGCTCAACCATGCATATTTACATATCTTCTTTCAATTAAGATACTTGAAAACGAAAGAAACTTCGTAGTTTTCATTAAATGTGAGATATCTTTTTTTATTGTAATAACCATTTTAATAAGATTGTCGACGTACAATGATCAGATGCATTTGTACCCTATTTATGAGAGGTCCGTTTCTCTTCAGTCTCACATCCAGTGATATTTTTTTTCTATATGTTTTGTATTAAAATGATTTCGGACATTAATTCGGTTATCCTCGGGTAAAAGAGTGCATTCTGACAATCAGGTAGTTATGATAAAGCAGTAGATCATCTATATCGATGATGCAAATATAAATATTTGTCCCACCTGTCTGTTTACGCGGCAACGAAAATCCCCTTCTCCGCGAAAAAGCGCACCAAAGGAGTTAATTTCGAAACTAACCACCTATCATTTGTCTTGAATACCACCCCGATTCAAATTAAGAAGAGGTAGAAACGGAAATGTAGATATATAATTAAGGCGGGGATAAAGGAAAAAATCGAGGCGGGCGGGGATGAGAATCTAGGAATATGTTTATTATGCCCTAAGCTATCTCTCTAATCCAGAGGATTTTACATTTTAAAACTAATATCCCCTCTCAACGGAGTTTGAGGGGAGATAATAAGCAAACTCGTGCGTTCGTTTGTGAGTCAGTGAGCAAACGCTTACCGCAAAGAAGTGAAGTTATTTGCATCGGGATCGTTGTCAAAATTAAGAAGAATGATGATCAATCGAAACTTCTCGGGCCTTTCCGACCAGCGAAAAGCAATCGGCAATCCTCTACTATTTTCGCCTAGGGCTCCATTTAAACGTCAGTACATGAGGCATGAGCCTAACGAGAAGTTCCAAGTGGTGAAAAGTTGTTTTTCCGATAGTCTCGTTCAACCAGACGCTCAGCTGTCTTCGTAAATCTCCGATCAGCTAGTCGGAGATTTACGGAGACAGCCGAGCGTCTGGTTGAACAAGACTATTTTTCCGACCTCTAACGGAAAAAACCGAGATGATGCGATTGCACTAGGATTATTAAAATTTATTAAAACATTTATAATCTTATATTCTCTTTCAGCGGAATACTGCTGCCCCATCCTTCCCACTGGATTAGTTGAAAATTCTTATGCAAAAGTTTGTAAAAGTGTGGAACCACTTTATAATTATATGGTCATCCCTAGGATGTGTGAATTTGAATGATCCTTTAATTCTGAGTAGGGGAAAGCAATCATAAAAATACTTATATCTGCCTATCTGATGAAATTAGAAGCATCAATTTCGTTTTAGCGGTTGTCACTCAATTTTTTTAAAGGGAAATGGGGTAAGATGAGGTTTACGTTCCTAAGTTTGTCCGTCTAGCTGTATTATTGTCCGTCTGACACAAAAATTTATAATTTTGGTCATTTCTTTTGAATAAGAAGAGATGGGACTTTCATGTTATACATGTGTATATTTTGTGAAATAAAAAAATTATGAATACATATATTGTTTTTTACGTGTAATATTGAAGTTTGACGTACGCTTAAAAAAATAAACATTTCATTAAATTGGCCATGACTTTTGATTGAAGGTTTCATATTCAAAATGCGTATTACACATGACAAGAGCTTTCTAAATAAACTATGATTTTCTTTACATACTCTTCGAAAATGTTACTTTTCCTTATTACATTTTTGATTGAGAAGAGAAAGGGCTTTCAAATTTGACATGTGCATGCATTTCCTGTGACAAGATATTTTGTGTAGATTGTGACGTCACAATGCCCTTTCACGCGTAATGACCCTCCGGTGAATACAGCCTAAAATACAGTGAATATGTAGTGTTATGAACTGTTTGCACTTGTATAGATTATGTAGGGAATATAAATAGACTATATGATAAATTTAAATATTCCAAACTTTGCATTTTAGAATTGATACAGCTTAACACATGTCACTGTTAACGTTTCAGATATACGTATCGAGAAATTAATTTATAATTTTCACTATAATTGTATTTTTAATCTGCTTCGTTTCTCCAAATTTCGAAAAAGAGAGAAATCAATATTGACAATTTATGTTTAAGGAATATAAAACGCAAAGAATACAAATGAATGCAATACATTGAATTATATATTATACATTACTGTGGCATGATTATTTTAGAATCAATTTTGAAAAACAGTACATTTATATAATTACCAAATTATGAAAAACATGTCGAATGAAGTTGATGAAGCTGATATTTTTAAAATTCTCAATGACGCATGTTTCATTTTGTAGTATATTTGCCTGTCTGTCTGTAAACAATTTTTCAAAATGCTACTCCCCCTGCAGTTTTGGTCTGATTTCAATATCACTTGGCACACAAATAGACTACACTAAGATACTTAATTTCTGCATCGGTTTTTGATTTCTGCCTTAGATACTAAAGATAGAAATAATATAATAAAATGCTACTTATCCAACCTTTTTTGTCTGATTTCAGAATATTTCCATTTCTAATTTTTTTTCTGTGTGATAATCCTTTGAAAGGTACCGGAGTTAATTTCTTGACAGTTCTATTGGAATGTAAATTAGGCAAATCAATAGGTCAGGAGCTAAGAAGGTCTTAAACGCATGCAAATCTCGTGCGCATCTGTCTGTGTGCTTGACGCTGAGGAGGCCAAATATGCATGTAAATCTCGTGCGGCTTCCTTTCTGTCTGACGTCAGTGGGCGAGGACTATTGAAATCCGCATGGGAGTCCTTGTGTAATTTAAATCTATCTCTACTATTTAAGTCTAAATCTATAATTTTATTTTACAATGAATTGGAAATATGAGGAATCACTGTCTAGTTCGGAGAGTATGCTAGGGACATCAACAATATTGGGAAACATTAGATAATTTTAGCATAACGGGCTTCGCCTGTCATGCAAATTATCCCATGTTTCCCACTATTGTTGATGCCATGGCATACTCTCCTAACTAGACAGTGATTCCTTAAATAACTTAGCTCACATGTAGACTACACTTAAAGATATCGGTTTTTGATTTCGATCAACGGTGTTGCCGTGGTAACTAAAATAGAAATTTCTGTGAAATTCATTCAGAATGCTACTCCTCCTACAGTTATAGTCAGATTGTAATATAATTTTGCTTGCAAGTAGACTATACTGGCATACACTATTATCAGTGTCGTGTTTTTGAGTTTGGTAATGATGTTGCCATGGTAACTAAAATTGAAAATTCTATAAAATTTTATTGAAAGGTATTACTACAGTTGTTGTTTTATTGCAGTCTTGCCACAAAAATAGACTTAATTAAGGACCGTCATTCTATTTATTGCTTTTATAAAGTTTTAAGCCCCAATTGCTACTTTTTTCTTCCTTTATTATAAGTCAGTTTCGATATATAAGACTAAGTTTACATCTGACTAATATTAAAATGAAATAGATTTAAATGAATAGTTCAATAAGAGGTACAAGAAAGACCCTCTCTATTAATGCATGTAAAGACCCTCTCTATTACTGCATGTACTAGTATTCATTTCTTGTACATTATTTTTTTAGAATAATGGTCCTGTTCCTAAAAAATGTTGGAACCTTTTTCTTAATCTTAACCTTGAATGTAATGAAATATTAAGAATAGAAATCAAAACATAATTACATCAAAGTTTCAAAGTCTTTACTATTGTTAATTAAATTCTAAAGTTTTCACTGTATTAAATCAAAGCTTCAAAGTGTTAACTATAGCAAATCAAAGTTCCAAAGTTTTCACTATTAATAGTAAATTTAAGTTTTAAAAGTTTACTTTGGTACTATAGTTAACTAAAGTAAACTTTAGTTTACTGTAGTATTTTTAGGGATATGTTCGAGTTTTTACGCCAGCCGTGATAAAAACCTATAAATTTCAATTTGTCGTCCAATGTAACATCACCGACTTTCTAATCAAAATTAAAAAAATAAAGCCAATCAAACTACCTGTAGTTTAATGGAAGTTTTCAATTTAAGGAGAAGTAATGATACAAAGTATGTTTGTAAGAGTCGAGATGGGATGGGGTAGGGGTTACTTACATAAATAAATATTTTATGTTGGTTAAAGTAGGATTCTTCTCAGATTTCTTGTATTTAAAAATTAATGAAATGTTCACAGAATCAAGAGGACAGTATTTGTGATGGTATCATTAAGATAAATTTGACCGTTTAATATTAGAGGCAAGGTCAGGTCAAGGTCATTACCTTTTTCCTGGACATTAAGGTCAGACGACACGTTCCTTGATAATATTTTTTGTATCTCTTGGAATAAGATAAAAAATATTCATATTTAGCATTCTCTTCTGATTTCTACATTGTTTTCAAAATGTTTTAGAATATAGGTACACCAAAAAAAATTTGAGATAGGCCTTTCAGAGGATTATCCATAAGGGTTACATGTATATAAGAATTATGAACCTTTGGTATCTTGTTCAAATGGCTGGTAAGGTACCCTTATTTTTTGTGAGGAATCTTGTTTAAGTACCTATTCTTCAATGACAATCTCTTAAGAAAAATTATATATTTTTGAGGAACGTGTCGTCTGACCTTAATATTAAACCAGAAATCTCTGTCAAGACTGTAGCTCTACTGGTTTGTACTTATAACAGAGAATGAGAAAAGAAGCCATTACCATCAGACCAAAACTGTAGAGGGAGTGGCGTTTCAAAGGAATTTCACAGAAATTTTTTATTTTTACTAATAATGGCAACCTTGTTCATCAAAAACTGATGCACTATTTTATGTATCTTAGTTTAGTCTACTTGTGTGCCAAGTTATATTGAAATCAGACAAAAATTATGGGACAAGTAGTATTTTTAAAAAAAAAAATCACAGAAAATTCTAATTTTAGTAAACATGGCAACAGTGTTCATCGAAATCAAAAACCGATGAAATATCCTATGTATCTTAATGTAGAATATTTGTGTGCCAAGTTATATTGAAATCAGACCAAAACTGTACGAGGAGTAGCGTTTAAAAAAAAATGTTTACAGACAGACGGACAGCTAGACGGACGGACGCATTACTATTGCATAAGCCAGGGTTCTCCATGAGCTGTTTTACTGTGTTGCTCCCGACACAGTAAAATTTTCTCCGACACAGTAACGATTCAAATTTTATGCCTGCAACACAGTAAAAATTTTGCTGACACAGTAAGATCTGTGATAATAAGAAAATCTAAACACACAAATTCTCTCTAACTGAGACTTTAATCAAACAATTATATTGTCTTACAATTAATAAAGTTAGAGCACTTAAACACTAGGGCTTCACCTTGCATAATTAATTATCTCCTAGACCCTCGCCGGACTTTACGCATGACGGAACAAAGACAAATAATTTGTTTTCACACTTCCATATAAGGGTTAATTGGTAGTTGCAATAAAATACGTTGTCTCATTTAAAAAAAAATTTAAATGTCTTTTCTATAGAGCCATGGCTCTAGAATAATTTTAGCACCATAAGCCAGACATAACATCGTATCGATTTAATCAGCCATTTAATTGATGTAAATAAATTGCTTAAAATTTTGTTCAAGGAATTCTAAAAATAGTTTAATGTTCTGAATTTTCTTTTTTATGTACATGTGTAATGCGATAACTCGATCAAGAAAACTGATAAACAATCACGGCAATTTTACTTTCAAAAATGTTTAGTAGTACGACTGCATCGGTCAGAATTTCCTCTGCTTTTCAGAATGTGTTTTTACTTTTATCCATATGTACGACCATAGCATTTGTATAACTAATTAGCGATCTTTAAATATGTGTGTGCATGTATTCTTTTGTAATTTTCACAAATAGTGATTCAGTTGCGAATTTGATCGCCAAAATACCGTGAAATTTGAGTTCTTCGCGTTAACTCTGCAACACAGTAACATTTCAAATGATGGAGAACCCTGATAAGCTCTTCTAATCTCTGACCAATAGAGCTAAAAATTACTGTTTCCAATAATGCGATCCCTAATTGTAGTTCAAAAGATTGATTTTTTTTTAATTTTTGCACAAAAAGATACTACCATACAGGGCCTATAAGATGGTATTACCAAATTGACATCGGTAATTTAAATAAAATGGATATATGCTTATCCGAATATCCTCTATTTTTCTTATATCTTTAGTATTTATATGTTATTTTTATATGATTCCTATACATGTATTTAAATTTTTCCAATTTTCACATATAGTATAGTTGGCACATAAAGGTACAAAATGATACAAAAACTAATAGTTTTGATCGTTTACTAAGATAACACTTTTTACGGCTCAAATCTGTACTTGGATTTGAAGCATTTAAAAGCAAACATAGTTCTAGTATGTGTGAAAAATCTTATTTATTTGAAATATTTTGAAACTTTAGTCCCTTGTTATTAATTTAAGTTACATTTGAAAATTTCGTCTAGTCTTTGATTTCATAAAAATTATAACTAAATTCAATGTTCTATAATAATTTTGAGAGGCAGAAAAGAAGATATTTTCATACGCCACCATTACGCCAAAAATATAGTCCCTGCTAGTTTTCAAACGCAGTTTTTCATTTCTCTTATTTCAAGTTGTATAATGTGATGAGGAAAGACGAATATGGTCTTTTAAACCCCTTACATCTAAATATATGACATATCAACAAATATAATTTGAATATTCCATCTAGTCAGAAACCAAAGAAGAACCCTATTTAAGTTAAATATTTCTTTAATGTTTTGGGAAGATTAGGGATTTTTTTTATTCTCCATTTTTAAAGTCCTCCTCTTTACTTGGAAAATTTTGCCACAGACTTGCTTTATATGCAACTTACCTTTCTTTTTATCATCTAAACTACATGTGCTACCCAGGGTATTAAAGTAACTATTTCAAATCAAAGTATTGCTTTTTTATAACGATAGAAAAATGAAATTAATTAAATGTCATTGCAAAAAATACTCTAGCTCAAGCTTATTTTGGCCAACTAGACAGCACACAGAAAGACTTCTGTGTTTCTTTCTTTCTTTGTATTTGTGCTAATTTTTATGTATAGAATCAGATGAGCTAGTGACCATATGGAATCGATGTAGCACCAAGAATGCCATGCCTTAATTACCAAGAGTCCAATCATATCAAAGCATTGTACTTCATTTTTGGAATAATTAGAAACAATAATGTCTTATAATATTCAAAAGTTGTTAATTCTATTCCTAACTAGAAAGATTTAAGTCTCCACTGCAATTGTCAGCAAAGAATGATCTATTTCGGTATACATGTACCATTTATACTCGCCTGTTAGTCGGTTCTGCTTAATACTATAGGCCAAGGGGCCACATTGCTCACCTGAGCAGTTGGCTAGGAAAAAGCACATATCAAATCAGAACTGAAAGCTTACTGGGCGTGGGGGTGGTGAAGGGGGCTTGAATTTTAACCCCCCAGGGAATCATGATTTGAACAAACTAGAATCTACACTACCTGAGGATGATTCCCTATAAATATCACTACGCATGGCTTTGAAGTATTTGAAAAAAGATTTTGAAAGGTTTCCCTTTATATTCCTATTTTAAACTTTTATCTGCCATTTGGTCCCACCCTACCCCCAGGGATCATGATTTGAACAAATTTGAATCGACACTACCACGGGATGATTCCACATGAAGTACATCTTTCCTGGCCAAGTGGTTCTTGAAAAGAAGATTTTTAAAGATTTTTCCTATATATTTCTATGTAAAACTTTGATCGGCAATTTTGGTCCCACCATACCCCCGGGGGTCATAATTTGAACAAACTTGAATCTTCACTACCTGAGTATGATTCCACATGAAGTACATCTTTCCTGGCCTAGTGGTTCTTGAGAAGATTTTTTAAAAATGCTATTATTTTTTCTCTAATTCATGATTATCTCCCCTTGGAAAAAGGCATGGCCCTTTATTTATACAAATTTGAATCTTCTTTTACCTAAGGATACTTAGTAGCAAGTTTTGTTGAATTTGGCCCAGTGGTTCTTGTGAAGAAGATGAAAATGTGAAAAGTTTACAACGACAACAACGACGACGACGACAACGACAGACAACGGACAAATTTTGATCAGAAAAGCTCACTTGAGCCTTTGGCTCAGATGAGCTTATAAGTCTGAAATTAGACAGTTTTTTTTTCACTTACGGCTGATGTTAGATTGCGGACATGTCCATAACAAAAAAAATACTATAGAAAACTACATAGTTTACTATAGTTTAATATGATTAACTAGAGAAGCAAAGTTAAAACTTTGGAACTTTGATTTGCGAAAGTGAAAATTTTGGAACGTCGTTAACCACTGTCAAAATGTACGATTCTCTCCCAATATGGCCGTAGTTGCTGAAACGAGAATATTTTGTAGCTCGTTAAAGTATTAATCAATGTAAGTAAAGTATAGTCGGACCTTTCATGCGACCTTTCAATACCCATTCGCAGTGAACGAAATACTTATGATGAATACTAGTAATAATAGAGAGGGTCTTTTGTACCGAAAAAAAGAACTATATTCATTTAAATCTATTTCATTTTAATATTAGTCAGATGTAAACTTAGTCTTATATATCGAAAGAAAAAAATATACTACAAATGAAATATTTAGAATAAAAAAAACAGCCTCTTCAACCTCAGTCAATATGTATATTGTAATTTGATAAATACTAGAATTCAAAATTGATTCTAAAATAATCATGCAACAGTGATGTATTCAAGTAACACGGCTCCCTATTAAAGCATAAATGAACCTTTTTCTCAACACAATATATGTTATTCTATGAATTACATGTACTTGTATTCTTTGTTATATATCCTTAAACATAAGTTGTCAATATTTATGTCTCTCTTTTTCAGAATTTGTAGAAACGCAGCAATAGTGAAAATCTCGATATGTATATCTGAAACGTTAACAGGGATATGTCTTAAGCTGTATCAAATCTAAAACATATAAATATTTCACGTTGACTATTCAAATCATTGTATAAATTTATAAGGAATTTAATTGCTTGTTTGCCTCTGTATTTTCAGTTTTAAAGAAATGGTTCTTTTAAAGGATTTGAATATCATTTTATTTATCCCTTTGTTTGTATCTCCTTCTTCCAGCTATCTCTTAAACATCCGGGGTTTAAGACGTTTCCTTGCATTGACTAGATAGAAACACAGTAAAACTTCAACAATTACTATTTATATAGCACTAGGGCATTTATAAATATTTTGACAAGTGATATCTCATTGTTCAGGAAAGGTGGATGTGTGTTTCTCTTAGATATTACAAGCGATTTCTAAATTTTATATCATTAAGGGTTGCAACTGCAACGCTTAATGATACACCAGTGTGTATCATTAAGCGTCGAATATGTCGATATTGCTTGTTTCATTAAGCGTCGATGTTGCACTGCATTTGTGACGCTTAATGATATAATTCTGCCATTAAGCTGCGATTTAGCATTAGCGGTTGATAATGTCAGCTATTAATGCAATAATTTATGGCATTAAGCGTTGCAATTGCAACTCTTAATGCTATTTGTATCATTAAGCGGCGTTTTATCATTAGAGGTTGCTACAGTGCATTGCAGCCTTTGCATTAGAAACGAATTACATACATTTTGCTCTCATCGGCTAAAAAAAATATTTAACACAAGTTAACATTTATTAATTTCATTTTATGTCATTATAAAATTTTTTAAATATCCGTAAAAAATATTTCCAATGTAAAATGATTTTATTATTCACTGAGGTTTATAAAGAAGTATTTGGGAAAAGAAACAAGACTTAAACACCAAAGAATTGTGTATTTTTTATCATATAGAGATTTTTCCGGAGCCGAAAATTGGCATCGCTTCTCGGCCTTGGCAAAGATCCGATCAATTTAATAAGTTTGTTCTAAGCTTATATTACAGAATGATAGGATTTGAAGAAATGTCTGAAATATTGATCACGACTCATACCATCAAGATGACGTATAGAGGTGTCTCTATCAAAACTGTAATTGTGGGACAGTTTATTTACCTACCCTTCACCTTCATACTCTTTGATTAAAACATTGTAGTCTATATTTTGATTTGTTAATCATGTTAATTAATTATGCCTGTGCCATTTTATGTGCCATGTGGTTATTTTGTTATATTAATTTAAATGTTTTTTAAGTATTTTATTTTTGTCAAAATGTTGGCAGGTTTTTGATTTGACAATTATGTGCTTTATGGACCTTTTATTCGTCAAAATATTTTTGCCTAACCGATGATTCTTTTCAATTGGGGAAATGCCGTGGCCTAATTCATATTTCACTGTACTAAGAAATTATCCCAGTGATCCCCCTTAACTATATTTGTGTTATATACTTACTTTCATTTTAAAAAATGATAATTCTCACTCAATAAACATTGTATTTGTTGCTGTAACCTAGCCAGATCACTAGGATTACATAGATACTTGGTTTTTTTGCAATATATTTTATTGATAATGATTATCTGCAAAATTCAAAAAATAGATGGGTGCAGCTTACTTTTCGGAAAAAAAATGTTTCAGTTAAAAGAATTGCACTTGAAAAGTAGAAAACTTTATATACTTTTTACGGATAATCTTTTTAAGTAATTATTAATTTAGAACCACCTTACCGATGATTGCTTGCAACAGGGGAGATACATGTACCGTTGTCAAATGTATTGTTCTTTGTAGTAATAAAATATTTTTGTGTTATATACTTTTGTCATATAATAAATGACAATTCCTATTTAATATACATTGTTTTTGTTATATTTCAAATACATAGTTGTTATATTTCAACTACAGCTGAAGCTAGGCAGATCAGTAGAATTGCACAAATACTGTTCGTTATCTCAATATATTTTGCAAGCTACGTTTTGGACTTTAATTGCTATTTTTGAATGTTTCATATTCTAATTGCCTTAGAATCAATTAAGGAATGTTGCTAAGTTTAGTGTGAGTTATTGGTGTATAAATCACACAAACTTGTCTCGAAGACATATTTCTTGAAGCCCGCTAGCGCTGCATTAAAATTGTGCTTTTGTGCATATCTGTGTGATTTACTCCCAAGTATTTACATTCGCTGTGTTTTTCTACTAAGCCAATTGTGAAACTGATTTGAAAACCATTTTCGTGTATACTCACGGAGAAATGTGCCTTAACGTGATGTGATAATGGGTCTGCAGCAACGTCAGTAAATTACAACGATATAGGGCAGCGGGAAATTCAAATATTGAGTAAATTTTAGTTGCTTCCAAACATATACTTTGTAAGCATAAGGAATGATTTTAAGTTTAGTTTAGTCTAGTGCGCTTCATTAAATATACCTACGTGACAAGTCTGTGTGATTCACACACCAATAAATCACACAAAACTTAAAAACATTCCTTAAATAATTCACAATTAACTTAAAACATTCATTATATTTACAATTTTCATGTTTGAAAGCACAAAGATATACGCCCTTGCCCTATTTTGTTGCATTTTGTTAATGTAACGTTAGCCTTATTGTGGCGTCACGCTACCGCAAGATTCTCCGACTATATGTCTACGCCTTAGTCTACAATAACTGGGGTTCTTTTTTAATCATCTTCACAATTGGTGTAGTATAAAAACACAGCAAATGTCAATATTAAACCTTGAAAATTGCATCTCCGGTCTTTGGGGTATTTCAACTGAAAAGGATTGATTGATTGTAAACTGTTTAATGTCCCTCTCCAGAATATATCACTAAAATGGAGACGTCACCATTGCCAGTGAAGGGCTGCAAATTTAGGCCTATGCTCGGCATTTAATGCCTTTGAGCAGGGAGGGATCTTCATCATGCCATACCTGCTGTGACACGAGGCCTCGGTTTATACGGTCTCATCCGAAGGACTGCCCCATTTAGTCGCCTTTTACGACAAGCAAGGGGGTACTGAGGACCTATTCTAACCCGGATCCCCACGGAGCAACTGAAAAGGAAGTCACGATGATTTACTTTTGGAGATTTATTTAAGGATATATTTAAATACCTTAAATACTAAGTGACATAAAAACATCAAAGTTCGTCAGTTGGTGTTCTTGTCACTGGCCACTTTAATTGACATTGTGAAAAGTGTTACCTATTTGCAATTTCATGGTTTTTGCAGATTCATATTGGCTTAAAATCATCAAACTTTATCATTTCATACATCTTGAATCCGAGGAGTGTGACAACTACATGTAATATGTAACACACTATGATTCGCCTTTTGGAATTTGAAGGTTACATTGTACATTTAAATATTCAAGATGCTCAGTGTCTTGACTCATCAACCTTTGACAGTTAATACATTTCGGGTCCCCAAAAGTGTCAAAAGGTATGTCAAAGTGAATCTGGCAGACGAATTATAATAATTTTTATAATAAGACTTGAAATAATTAAATTTTATTAACATTAGAAGGAATTCCTTAGAAATATCACAGATAGGAAGGTCGAACTTTACAGGGTAACAATGTTGCTTTTGTAAGTGCAAGATTCTAACTATTCTGAATTAAAATGTGATGTTAAACTATATGGAGTTTCTGATTTTACGATACCTATGCGTTTTTACCAGGTCTCCAAACTATCTCAAAAAATTCATGACGGTTCCAATATCGCTCCGGTTCTAGCAGACCGATTTTCATATTAATGAATACGCTGCGGAAGTTATACAAAATGTTATACATTATAAAAGAAAACTCTTTAGATGCCCTTCAAATCAACATTTTGCTATATCGGCGACGTATTATCAATAAACAATAGTTATGGTCATTTCCATTCCGCCGCTCTACTATATATCCCAGTGAGCCTGAGATTAAAGATACCACAAAGAAACAAATTTGTTTCATACTTGGATATTTTACTTGATAAAGACGTTAATGGTAATCTGACAACCACGGTATATGATGAAGGTGACGATTTTAAGTTTTCTATCGTCAACTTCCCTTATTTATGCAGCAATATACCTTCATCATTTGCATACGGATTCTATATATCTCAGTCGATTAGATACGCAAGAGCATGCTCTACGTATGAACAATATCTAAAATGAGAAAAATTATTTGCCCTGCTCCTATTTTGTATTGCTTAATGGACTTTGATATTGAATACAGTTCATTATCTCCTTATCCTTCTTCCATCTATATGTCGACACGATGTAGACAAGTGGGATTGAAAAAAAGACCCTTAAGAGTGTTTTTATTTAAATATTTTATTAGAAAAGGATTTAATGGTTACCTACGAACAAAGCTTTGTAATGACCGTAATGAATTTAACTTTTTAATCGTCAACAATGTCAGCAAATACAATCTATCTATAAGCAAATACTAAGTTTTTCATACTAGTTTCTGCCATTACTTACACACTGAATTGTCGTTTGCGTTTAAGTTTTTTTTTCGATCATGACAAGGAAATAACGACGGATGTGACCGATCAACAAGGGATGTTCACTCCTCCGGATCCAGGATAATCATATCACTCATGTTTTAAAAGTCTGAAACAGCTCTGCTCTTTATTTGTTTTGTGTAAATGTACATTTAAGATAAATAAAATTTAGAACATATTTACCTGTAACATCCTATCAGTACAAACACCATTGGACGTCTTATATTTATAATGGGACTAAACACTCAACTCAGAGATAACATTGCGTTGAATTTATCAACTGTCTGCAGAAATCTGGATAACTTTTACAAACATGTATGAGGTTGACAGATGTTATCATTTCAAATCTGCAAAATTTGAACATTCAAAGTTGTAAAATGGCTGAGCAAACAAAGTTGGACCATATTAACACGAATCAGAATTGTTGAAAAAAGGACGTTTTTGGAATAGGTGGAGCAGTGAGCATTGATAAAATTCTGCGTAGACATCGGATAAATACCTACAGACACCAATACATTTTGTAAACAATCGAGAAAACATAGTAAAAGAAGCCTTAAATTAGTATTTAAAAGTGGCATATGCTATTTTCGGACAGAAGAAACAGTTAACGGGATGACACCCTTGAAGGAAAACAATCATTCCGAGATACTGTAAAAATGAATTTCGTAACGTGACTTCACTGTTTTGCCATAACTAAAATCGTTTTACACGGGCAGAGGTCTGAGAATTGAAGGCTATGAGACAAGCATTGTTAAATATTATTCTATGTATGAAACCTGAATATTATGTGCACACATTTATGACTGGTTAAAGCGACATAAGAAATATATTGAATTAAACTGTTACTATATTGACAAAAGTTACATGTACTCATATTATGCTTTTGATGTCGGATAACGTCAAGAATTTTCAGTTAAGTGCTCCGGGTATGAGTGTGTTCTTTTTTAATCTGATAAAAATATAACTATTTGTGCTTTTTTTTAGATGTTAATAAAAAGAAATCTGAATTAAATGAAAATAATAGTTTCATATATCTATCAATGTTTATCAGTAACTACCAATGTTTTCCACGAACTTTACGGATAACTCTCTTATATGAATGTTTTCAAATCAGAAGTAAAACAACTTACATAATTTTTGAATGCAATTCAAAATTGAATTCAGGACAATATATAATTGCTTATTTTCAAAAATGTTAACTGAAACATTTTCTGCAGTTTTAATCAGAAATATATCATGAGCTTCTTGATTTTAAGTAAAAACAAATAACAGGGATCAGGTACATGCATTACAGTTAAAAGCAGCATAACTGCTAAAGTATTTTCATAAGAATAAAAGAAATTTCCTATGAAATCTATAAAACAGAGCATCCAAAAAGTATTTAAAAAAAATAAATTAAACAACAGCAATAAAACGATTATGTAACAATATATACATGTATTACATGTATCATATCCATGGCACCTGATCACACGTCTGATGTGTTGGAGGTCCATGTTTGCTCTGCTCTATTTTTAAATTTGTTTTTATGTACTTTTGATCTTGAATACTGTTCGTTATATCCATATGTTTCATTTCATTCTGATACACTTTAAAAAGTCAACATCTTTATAATTCATAAATACAGCACCAAATATGAAGTCCTGATCTTATAAGAGAAGAAATGTATATTAAAGCTCTATGATAAACGTGACTTTAACTTCTCTATCTTCAATTTTCCTATTTATTATTATTAATTTTATTTATTATTAACTGTTTCCATTAAGAAAGAGGATTTTCTATTCGTGTCCTCTTTTTTTAATTCAAAATGAAAAATGAGGACAATGCAATTTCAGCAATCAACATTTTTTTTAATTCATTGCCATTATTGAATACATTGAGAATTGGTGAGAACACCTTTTTTTATGTGAAAACAGACAAATTATTAATCGGTTTTCTATATAAGCAGTCAAAAATTGGTGAATGCACCAATTTGAATTATCAATATCTTCAAATGAATATTGAACTTGGTGGTTCCACCAAGTAAACAAGAGTGATTCTAACAATACATAATTCTCTAATATATTCAAAGAATTAATGAACTAACCATACAGCTTCTTGGTGGGTCCACCAAAAATACGAAGAGAAATACCTTAGAATACTTGAATTACATGAAATAGATATATCAAGAATATTTATCAGTAAAGGGGATTTTGGTGGTTCCGCCAAAAAATTGAATGTGGTGAAATTCCCGATAATATTTTTGAAATGACGTTGGTGAATCCACCAGTTTTAAAATACTGAAACAACCCAATGAGGAAAATTAGTTGGGGAACCACATAGAAAACGTCCTTTATACAGAGTCGGTGCACTCACCAAAATGCAAAAATTCAACAAACAATACATTCATATTTTCTCTCACAAACACTTGGTGGATCCACCAAAAATACGAATAGAAAGTCACAAGAATTCTTAAATGATACACTGTAAAGTATAATCTTGTATTTACTAATAGTGATCAGTTTGGTGGATCCACCAATGACATTATAATTAAAAGGCAATCATAATATTGTTGTAAATTAACGTAGAGACAATTAATACATTTATGTACACAAGAACAAAACCCTGGTGGATCCACCAGAAAATTCGAAAATCTTCGTGCAACTCAAAAAACAACAAATTTGTCTCTAAATATAGAAAGTCCTTTGGTGGACACACCAACCTGCAGAAAGACAAATTCCTAGGCTTTCTTAATCTCAATAACAAATACTTGGCGGATCCACCAAAAATACAAATAGAAAGTCACAAGAATTCTTAAATGATACACTGTAAAGTATTATCTTGTATTTACTAATAGTGATCAGTTTGGTGGATCCACCAAAGACATTAAAATTAAAAGGCAATCATAATATTGTTGTAAAATAACGTAGAGACAATTAATACATTTATGTACACAAGAACAAAAACCTGGTGGATCCACCAGAAAATTCGAAAATCTTCGTGCAACTCAAAAAACAACAAATTTGTCTCTAAATATAGAAAGTCCTTTGGTAGACACACCAACCTGCAGAAAAACAAATTCCTAGGCTTTCTTAATCTCACTAACAAATACTTGGCGGATCCACCAAAAATACAAATAGAAAGTCACAAGAATTCTTAAATGATACACTGTAAAGTATTATCTTGTATTCACTAATAGTGATCAGTTTGGTGGATCCACCAAAGACATTAAAATTAAAAGGCAATCATGATATTGTTGTAAAATAACGTAGAGACACTTAATACATTTATGTACACAAAAACAAAAACCTGGTGGATCCACCAGAAAATTTGAAAATCTTCATGCAACTCAAAGATCAACAAATTTGTCTCTAAATATAGAAAGTCGTTTGGTGGACACACCAACCTGCAGAAAGACAAATTCTTAGGCTTTCTTAATCTCACTAACAAATACTTGTTGGACCCACCAAAAACAAACAGAATAGATATATTATCAGCATTGCCTAATTTTTTGCAGAAAATTCGAAAATCTTCATGCAACTCAAAAAACAATAAATTTGTCTCTAAATATAGAAAGTCGTTTGGTGGACACACCAACCTGCAGAAAAACAAATTCCTAGGCTTTCTTAATCTCAATAACAAATACTTGGTGGATCCACCAAAAATACAAATAGAAAGTCACAAGAATTCTTAAATGATACACTGTAAAGTATTATCTTGTATTCACTAATAGTGATCAGTTTGGTGGATCCACCAAAGACATTAAAATTAAAAGGCAATCATGATATTGTTGTAAAATAACGTAGAGACACTTAATACATTTATGTACACAAAAACAAAAACCTGGTGGATCCACCAGAAAATTTGAAAATCTTCATGCAACTCAAAGATCAACAAATTTGTCTCTAAATATAGAAAGTCGTTTGGTGGACACACCAACCTGCAGAAAAACAAACTTTAGGCTTACTTAATCTCACTAACAAATACTTGGTGGACCCACCAAAAACAAACAGAATAGATATATTATCAGCATTGCCTAATTCTTTTAAGTGGGGAATTTGGTGGGTCCACCAAAACATTAATCAAAGACACATTTGTAGATTTCCAATTACAATGACTAAGTTGCTTTCTATATATTATATGAACAAAAACTTGGCGGATTCACCAGAAAACGTCATAAATATACATCTTACACTCTCTTTACTTTTTGTTGATACATTCGCAATTCAATAATAATTGAAACTAATCAACATGTGTTTAATATGATTATAAAATACAATTTAAAAGATGTGTATACATTTTCAAAACAATTGTGAATCCTTCAATAAAGGGAAATGTTATATAAACATTACATAAAATAACCAACTATTTACTGATTTATTTGCCTCCTAATAAAACGAAGAAAAAAGAGATCTTTCCCTAATAAAAAAAATGTTTTTTAACACCCCTTTGATTTAAGTGATTTTCAATGTCTGCTGAAATGGAGTGTGAACCCATGCATGACACTTAAGCAAAGTACTAACATCGGAGTCCAAAATATATGATTGGACTAAATATTTCAATTCAAATACTCCCTCTATGAATTGTTACTGAAGCAATAAAAATACATTAACTTTAGTACTCTCAAATGCACATAAAGAAAGCATTTAGGAATGAATGCTGCACAAGTAAATGTGGCAACCATGGGGATGAACACCAATAAAAATAATTAACACAGCACAACCTTTAAAAATAGTTAATAAATTCGTCATCAATAGACTATGTAGTCATTCAAAAGAGAATTTAAAGTTATATATCCAATTCCAACACAATCACAATCACAGGATTTGCTATTAGACATCTTTATCCCTATCATAGATGTCCATCTATGTTACATCTATGGTATGATTTGCAAGAGCTGAGTCCCGAATTACATCTACTGACGTTTTGAAAATTCTGTTTGGAAGGTGGGTTTCCTTTTCCAGTTGGTTTGTCTTCTGATATGAATTTTCTTTTACACGTTTTCGCCATCCTTTAATAATTAAACTGTTGAATATGTAATTCACCTTGAGTTTTCTTGAGTAGAAAAACAAATTTTCCTTTAAAACGTGAAAACTATCGACACAATATAACACTGGTGATATCTTGTTAAACACTGTTTTCTAGCCTCTTTACACTAGTATCTTTAAGACCCTGTGTTTTCTTTTTCTAATCCTGAGACATCTTGGTACGCAGTTGCAGTAATGCTGGACTTATCACCATCAGCTTATGCCCTATGATAAAAGCACATGTACAAAGTCTGTGTGTGGTACACAAAATGTTAATGTATCATATTTTGTTTTTTTTTTATATTCATTTTATAGAATTTAATATTTTAAATAATCAATTGAATTCATTTCAAATAAACAGAATTTGAAAAAGAGACCCAAAGTGGCCACATTGCTAATATCTGATTAAAGAATTAAATATTGAAGCTTTCCGGGCATTTTATTTCAATTGCATTGCCCCATCCCAAAGCAGATGCTTTGATCATATTTGTACCTATATCCCCTAAGATACTTTTCAATATACATATTTATATATGTTTTAATTTCGGCTTTTCTAGTCTAAGATTTAAAAAATATATATATCCTGATATTTCTTCCTTGCATAACTTTGATGTACTGTTGTGACCGCACACTTGAGATAACCTTACGTTCTATTTTCGTAAACCTTATATTAAAAGTAGTGTACAAAAGCCTATAAGTGAATATTTGTAACCATATAATGTACGTGTAAAACGCATTCAATGTGTACTTGAAAAGAGTTTGCTTCGGAGAGGGGGGGGGGGTACAAAATTAACTTGAAAACCACATACTGATCTTCATAAAATTATAAACAATTTTGTACTTGTTCCTTTTATTTATCTTGATACTTTAAATTATGATCTTCACGGCATCAACAAACTATCCATCAAGAGAGAAACATAGTTTTTCTTTATATTACCTATTTCACTTTCAAAATAAATGAACTTACCATTGTAAAGGCAACATATTCTTTCTTGATTCTTCCATTTGTCTGTTTTTTTAATGAATCCCTTAACTCTATCACCAATCAGCACATGTTTAGGTACATGTAAATGTCTATTGCAACATATTCCATTAATAAAAAGTTCAGTTGTATACACTTTCTCTTCCATGCTTAATATAAACAATATCATGCACAGTCATACTTCCTGTTACATGCGTAATTCAAACACCAATCGGCAATCCTCGGCTGACTCCGCTACGCTCCATTCAGACATGTGCAAGGTACAAACCATCCGAGGAACTCCGAGTGTTCCTCTCATTCGATTCAAATGATGATGTTGTAACACGCGCGGGCTTAGATTTGTAATGCATGTCTATATCCTGCGGGGTGTATCCCGCTTGTCAGACAGTCAAGGTCAGTCTTTAGCGGACACTGATAGTCAACAGTGATTTAAATGCTCGTTTTTCTAATTGGTATTATTTTCCCCTGTCTCCCGTGCTAAAGCTTTTTTATTTCATTTTAAAATTGTTGCGCTGCGTAATTTTTTTGAGCTGTATTCAAATATTAATCTATTGCATTATTTACAATATGTAAATGACCTAATGCTCTTTCAAAAAATCAAAATATAAGAAACAGCGAAAAAAAAAACAAACAAACAAACAAACTTCGTTTTTTATAACGTTAACATGTGTACAAAAACAAAATGTTGTAAATGATATTTATTTATTGAAAAAAAATCATTATTAATATGTAAAAGATAACTTTGGGAGAAAAAAATTTCATTAATCTCTGTGGTCAACTGTTACAGAAAAAAACATGAAGAAAACAAGCAACATAGCAGTTGCAAGACATTTTCATTACACTCTTATAGAATATACAGGAAATCAGATGTCAAAGTTGCTAAAGGTTAGAAGTGAGTCTTGGTTATATCACAGTGCATTTTTCGCATAACACAATACGTTAGGTTGTATTATAGTTTCACCAATGAAGTCAATTCATATAAGTGCATTTACTGCTTAAATAAAATAATTTTGCGTCTTACAAGGCGTGGGAGTACATGTAGAAGTGTGTATATGTAGGGAACTGTGTATCTAGAATTATAAATTAATATCCAAGTTTTATTTAATGTTATTTACAATGGAGTTCAACTTTTTTCTAGATTTTTTTCCATGACACTGATTAAAAATTCTTGATATCCCAAACATAATGTCCTATACTTAGAGTAATTTTATAAAGTCATTGAAACAATCCATGAATAAAAAATACTCACTTGATTGGCAACACTTAAATGAAACACTAAAAGAGGGCAAACTTGTCACTTATTTACTTCTGAAGAACAATATAAGACTGGAATAATATCTAGTTTTATTAGAACCTGAATACAGAAGGCCAATTTGCAGATTACGTGTATCAGCACACAGGCTATTCATAGAATTGGGCAGATATAATAACACACCCAGATCAGAAGGAATATGTAAAAATTGTATGCTTAATCAAATTGAAGATGGAAAACATTTCCTTATTCACTGTAGCAAATTTACTAAAGAAAGAGAAGAGCTATTTAACCTGATCTCATCTAAACTTAAACATTTTACAGAATTGCCTGATAAACAAAAATTATTCTGGATTCTAAATTGTGAAGAATTAGATATACTTAATTCTCTTGGATATTTTTTTACAAAAAGCATTACCATAAGTTTTAGGAATATGATTTAATAATGTATCCATAGATAAATGATGTACTGTATTAGTGTATATATACCTATAAAACAATTCTTATTTACTATACATATGAAATATTTTGGGTATTCCCCAACTTGTATATGTCTTTCCTATCAATCAAGCATCCCTTCCCCTCATATGTATATGTATATTGTATTACATGTGTATGATAATCATTATATACATTTTAACAATGTACTTTCTTTTTTCCCCACGAGGGCCCTTAATTGGTCAATAAATTGAATTGAATTGTATTTCATTGTAAAGTTAACAGTGGGTTGACTTGCATAAATAGCTAATTAAGCGAAGCTGCCTGTAAGAATCCTCTAGAGGTAATACATTTCTTATGTTTTCACATCTGAAATGGTGTTTAATGAGATACTAAATTCTTAATCTAATGATATCATAAAACACAATCCCTAGCTATATGGGTCAAGAGTTGTTAGCATATTTTAAGCTTTAAGCTTTTTAAGCTTTATCGTGATTATTACAGAACAGCACACCAGGCCATTGCATACACTCATTTGAAGAGCTAATAATGATTCCATTCCGGATGTGAATGATCGAGATTTGATCGAGAATGACTTACAAAAAATAATTAAATTTGTCATAATGGTAATCAAACTATTCTTTTTGAAATAGTACATGAAAGGAAAAAACACCTATTGTGATAAATTTCCTTTCATCAAGCACAATAAACTAAATACTTATACAGAATCTTCCACCATTAGATCTTGGATACGAAGGATACATGCTTTCATCCTGACATGTTGGTTGTACAAATGAACAAAAACTTTTTTTTTTCTCAAAAAGTAAATATAATATAACATAAACACATTGCAAAAAGTATATTATTAGTGAATATACATATAAATCTACAGATACTCTGGAGTGTGTCAAGAAATTCCGATTAGTTAGGTGACTCGCATTTGGTTCTAATTTGCCCGCACATCAGTGATTAGCCGGTGAATTCTCCCGGTGTTGAAAATGACCTAATGAGAGCAGTAGGACATGGTCTCATAGAAACTATTAAGAAATATTCTTACAGATGTTCGTAATGCTTTCTAGCTGGAAGCGGGCGTCAGCATTGGAAAAGGCTGTACATTCACTTTATTTCCACACCGACTTAATAATTATATAAATCATTCTCATGCCAAAACATCCGATGCGGTTTTCCAAAGCAATGGAGTCAATAAAACTGTAATTGATTAAAATCACCCACATTCCCCAAAGGCTAGGAAGACAATTTACGGCAGCAGATTTCAGGGGGTTGATCATAGGTTTTCAGCTTTCGTTATTACATGTTCGTATAGTTACAGAAAATAAATTTGATGAACAGTGATGAATTCCACCATTAATTTTAATCATTGATATTTTAACTTAAAAATGAAAATATTTACATAGCAAATCAGGTAACGTTTACCAGTTTTGAATTTTTCTCCATTTTGTTTGACCGGGAAATGATGTAAACTCCCAGGACTTTGGTACTTTTTTCCTATAAATCGACGCAATACTTCCACACAAACCAAGTTCCTCATACGCTCGGTATTAGACTTAAGACTCGGTTTACTATATCTTATTTAACTTTACCCCCTCCCCCGAGCATTTTTGTATCATGTTTATGTATGCTGAAAAGAGCTATAGTGCATAAAAAGTCGTATATTCGAAAAAAAATGGTTATAGGGCAATGACAATAAATTGCAGAAAAGGACAAAAAGCAGCATCTAAAACATAAGTTTGTTTATAAAACAGGTTCAAATTGGCAGACCTTTTAGCGGCCAATTAATTTAGACATCTTGAACCAGTAAATTTATCATTTGTGCAAAGGCAACGAGTGCACGTATTCAAAGCTTGGCGCGTCAGTGTGCGTCGATAGGCATCCTTCCGGTAATTTGTGAAAAAAAGAATTTTGGTTTTGTCCATGAAAAGTAATTTGTTCAATATGGTGTATCTTGTTTATGAAACTCACTTTACTACTCTCTGCGCGGATGTGGTCACTTTGATTTAACTGACCACCCAACGAGCACAGACGACTATACATGACCGATAGTTTGTGTAAATTGTAAGATTGAACGATTAGATCACCAGCGTTTTGGAAACTCTCCCACGTACGATTCATTGACTGATAACTGGATTCAAGCAATTAGCACCAGGAAATATTATTTTTCTCTCTCTCTCGCTCTCTCTCTCTCTCTCTCTCTCTGCCTTTTACTTTCGTGTTACTAAAGAAGCGTCTTATATTTATGACTTATTGTTTAATTATTAACTCAGCCTTTTAAGATCTTTCTTTAAAGCTTTTAAACAATTGTGAAAAAAAAAATCAACATAATGAATCCCCTTCCCCTATATTGCTAGGGTGCATCAAAAAGTCACAGAGATGTGAAATTTTAACAAAGATTTGTTTAAAAAATTTGAACGGTTTCGTGAATGAATTTTTAACTTTCGATACCTACATGTACATCGAAAATAACTAGTACAAACTTAATTAAATTGTTTAATTTAATTTAAGTTAAATTATTTTATGTTTGAATCAACACTTTAAGATTTTAATGGATTCTGAATTAAAGAACCCATTAAACTTATACCAAATTATTTAATTATTTAAAATCTAATTAAATCAAATTATCTAATTTCTTAGCTGATGGGTAGCTGTCAAGACCCCTCCCACCATTCCATTTCCTACAAACCTAGAAGTCTCTCACTGTCCGGTACTTATATTTTTCATACTATCGCTTAAAAACCTATTACGAAATCAAGAATCTCTAACTAATTTTGCTCAGTATTTAAAATGAGGTTTTATTGAATAAAAGTCTATCTATCCTTTAATTTTGTATGATTGAGTTATATTGGAAGTAAAGAAGAGCGCGGTTGCTTTCTTTTGGCTTTCGGCAAAAATCTTAAAGCATTTGAAAATTGAAAATTTCATTGATTTGTAAACTGAAATGTAAGCATTTCTTACATGTATGTATCGGGTTCCCAAGTTATAGTCAAGAAAAAAAATTTCCCCGTTATTAATTTTTGAACTGCCAAAAGTGCACTTGGATATTAGGTAGACGGGTCATTTGGTACAAAACGTTCCATTTTAAAACATGTTTTGATGAAAATTTGATATCTCTCGATCATCTCTCCATGATTTTAAAACGTTATCTCTTTGCATTATCATTTAAAAAAAAAACAAATAAAAAGAAATGTGTTCCCTGCTTTCAGTGTCTTTGAGGATATGTTATTTTTTTTATTATAGCATAGTGTACTGTCAAATATGAAAGCACATTCATATACCATCCAGAATTTTTTTTACCAAAGTGGATTTTTTTAATTAGGTCAATATATATCGTGAATGTAGAGAGGTAAGAAATCATAGCATGCTTGAAAATATCTTGTCAAAGGAAATGCATGCACATGTCAAATTTGAAAGCCCTTTCTCTTCTCAATCAAAAATGTAATAAGGAAAAGTAACATTTTCGAAGAGTATGTAAAGAAAATCATAGTTTATTTAGAAAGCCCTTGTCATGTGTAATACGCATGTTGAATATGAAAGCCTTCAATCAAAAGTCATGGCCAACTTCATGAAATGTTTATTTTTTTAAGCGTACGTCAAACTTCAATATCACACGTAAAAAGCAATATATGTATTCATAATTTTTTATTTCACAAGTTATACACATGTATAACATGAAAGCCCCATCTCTTCTTTTTCAAAAGAAATTACCAAAATTATGAATTTTTGTGTCAGACGGACAAAAATATAGCTAGACCGACAGACTAAGGAACGTAAACCTCATCTTACCCCATTTCCCTTCTTCTTGAGCAAAGGGATGTTTTTTTTTTAAAAAATTGAGTGGTAACCGCTAAAACGAAATTGATGCTTCTAATTAAGGCAGATATAAGTATTTTTATGATTGCTTTCCCCTATTCAGAATTAAAGGATCGTTTAAATTCACACATCTTAGGGAAGACCATATAATTATAAAGTGGTTCCACACTTTTACACACTTTTGCATAATTTTTTTTAACTAAATCAGTGGGAAGGCTGGGGCAGCAGTATTCCGCTGAAAGAGAATATAAGAGTGTAAATGTAAGTGCAATTGCATCATCTCGGGTTTTTCCGTGAGAGGTCGGAAATATAGTCTTGTTCAACCAGACGCTCGGCTGTCTCCGTGAACCTCCGACTAGCTGATCGGAGATTAACGAAGACAGCCGAGCGTCTGGTTGAACGAGACTATCGGAAAACAACTTTTCACCACTTGGAACTCCTCGTTAAGCTCATGCCTCATGTACTGACGTCTAAATGAAGCCGTTGGCGAAAAGAGTAGAGGATTGCCGATTGCTTTTCGCAGGTAGGAAAGGTCGAGACGTTTCGATTAATCATCATTCTTCTTAATATCAAAAACAGTTTTTGACAACGATCCCGATGCAAATAACTTCACTTCTTTGCGGTAAGCGTTTGCTCACTGACTCACAAACGAACGCACGAGTTTGCTTATTATCTCACCTCAAACTCCGTTGAGAGGGGATATTAGTTTTAAAATGTAGAGAGATAGCTTAGGGCAAACAAAAATATTCCTAGATTCTCATCCCCGCCCGCCTCGATTTTTTTTTATCCCCGCCTTAATTATGTATGTACATTTCCGTTTCTACCCCTTCTTAATCTGAATCGGGTTGTTATTCAAGACAAATGATAGGCGGTAAGTTTCGAAATTAACTATTTTGGTGCGCTTTTTCGCGGAGAAGGGGATTTTCATTGTCACGTAAACAGACAGGGGGGAGGAATATTTATATAATTTTGCATCATCGATATAGATGATCTACTGCTTTATCATAACTACATGATTGTCAGGATGCACTATATTACCCGAGGATAACTGAATTAATGTCCGAAATCATTTAAATACAAAACATATAGAAAAAAAATATGACTGGATGTGAGACTTTTCAGACGAGGGAAGAGAAATGGACCTCTCATAAATAGGGTACAAATGCATCTGATCATTGTACGTCGACAATCTAATTGATTTTTATTTTATAATTATTCCTTTAAAAAGCCAACAAACTTATTAAAATGGTTATTACAATAAAAAAGATATCTCACATATAATGAAAACTACGACGTTTCTTTCGTTTTCTAGTATCTTAATTGAAGGAACATTGGCGTCGGAAGCAAATTGAAAGTGGGGGGGGGGGCTA
>PRKT01000653.1:177307-203643 GCA_003671525.1 Saccostrea glomerata
CCCCCCCCCCCCCCCCCCCCAGACATACACACACGCTATATACTATATATAATTGATATCAGGGAAATGTACTCTTGAATTCTAAGATTGGTACTGAAAGAAATAGGATTGTCGATGTTAGGCAATTTTTTTTTGCTTGTCAACTTTTTCAGGTAAGTCAATTTTTTTTTATTTCTGGGCTGCCCCCCACTTTCAAAAACGATGCTACGTGCCTGCATTAATTGACATGTATGCATTTAAAGATTAATTTATTGAAAAGTTTTTTTCCAAGCCCTTTAAAAAAAGATAAAATTATGCAACCAATTGTTTTTATTGGGGCGAAATGGAGGGATAAGGGATACATGTACCTTTAAAAGATCTAATTACATACATGGTCAGAATTTAATGCCTGTGTTTGGTATAAGCCGGAGTAAATAATAAAGACAGCAAAAAAAAAAAAAAAAAAAAAAAAAAAAAAAAAAAAAAACACATTTTTGAAAAAAAGAAAGTTTATATAAGCGTGGCTGCCTTTTTTTCCAGAGAGAGAGAGAGAGAGAGAGAGAGAGAGAGAGAGAGAGAGAGAGAATCGTTTTCGTGTCACTGGCATAATCTGACCATTTCTTTCGAAGTTCTTCTACGGTTCGAGTGTGTCCCAAGGACACACTGCATTTACCTTTTCACAAATCCCCTCCCAAACTCGTTTTTTGAAAATATTGGTTACAACATTTGAATGTTTGCTAAAAATAATTTCCGTATTCTTCTTCATATTATTCAAAAGTATTTGGAGCTCAATTTCACTTAAACTATAATGGATCTTATTCAAAGCCTACATGTATGAGTGAATGAGAATAATAGCGCTACATAGCACGGGATTTTTTCGTGGTATACTCTCTGAGAAAAAAAAATATAGGTTTGTATTTAAAAAATAATTTATATACATATAACTAGCTATCCAACAGCTAGTGAAGTATATGGTATTTATAAAAAATTTCAATATTTTTTCACAATGGCATAAATTTAATTCCGTAATCACTTTTACTTTAGAGAGAGGGGGGTGAGAGAATCATGAATATAAAACTATTCTATGATACTTCATCTCTTATCTTGCATAAAAACAAGACCCCGGAATTGTTATTTATATCTTTAATACAGGTAATATTTCATGTTAGAATATGTAAAAAATATCTTAAGAGTCTCCTAAGTCTATCCTAACTAGGATAGTCCTAAGAGAGCTTCTATGTCTATCTTAAGAGGTGTCTTAGGACCATCCTAAATTTTGTCTTAAGAATCCTCTTAAGTCATATCTTAAGACTATTCCTAAGAACCTTTCCATAGCATGCCCGCAGGGAAGGTAAAGTCGGTCATATTTTTATGATTGAACAAATCCTAAATTGCATTCACAGCGACATGTGGTAGTTTTACAGCTTCGTCTACTGGGCTTACAGAGTGTACATTCTCCCAGTCCTTCACAATGTTAAAAAACAAACATTTTTATCCCCACGCTTGAAAAGCGGGAGGGTTTATAGTAATTTGTATATCCGTCCGTCTGTTACGCTTTGGGGTACCCACCTCTTTCCTCAACTACTCCCATACAACTGAATGAAATTTGATGAAACTTTCATTGACTCTTAAAGAGTCTTTATAACATGACGCCATTGTGCACCTTCTATTTTACTTTTTGATCCGACACATACGAGGGTTGTTCGAAAAGTTCGTGGACAACTGTCATATCTTTTTTATTTGACGTCATATGTTATCCAAATTTAGTAGGAATATTTAAACAATTAATCCAAATGATTTGTATTAATTTTGACAAAATATTACAATTGATTAAAAATTTATCTAGATTTTAAGAGTGCAAAAATCGGATCGCGGAGCAGGTCAAAATTTAGTCAGTTACAGAAAATACAATAATTAATGTCTATTGGCATATTCTTTGTAAAATATAGGAAAAACGAAAAACTACCTAGAAATTCAAATTAAGAATTGTTACATCGATACGTGTACCAAATTATAGTTTTAAAGTTTTGTTTTGTTGAGAAGAAATCTTCTTAAGGAGATAAGTGGTCCTTATTGAAAATGACAAAAACGATGACGTTTTAGAACGTCACGGAGCAGCAGATACCAAAGTAATTTTGTGTTTTTCTCAGGAAAAATCCTGTATAAACTCTAAAAATGTTGAAGGAATCAAGAAAATATGCCACAAGCGAGTTGTGCATGTGTGTACAAATAGTACAGGCAATATTTAAGTGCCAGAGACTCTGTATCGGATGAAGATGACCTGTGAAGAAACGGTTTCACTGCAAACTTCTGAACAAAACTTAAAAAATTGAAACGTATATGAAAGACAAAAGCGCTTCAGAGTTGCTTATCCTGTGAAAGCAGAGTTAAGTACTAAAAGAAATTAAAACATTAACAAAGAAAATTATACAATGCGATCAATACTTTAAAAAAATAAATATCAAGTATTAGAAAAATAATTTAATGAATGGGCATTGGAATATTCTGTGTGAAATGTATGGGTATAGTATATAATATAATTTCCAGACGCTATGTGTTGAGGTTACATTGCCGTTTTGTGTGCTCCGCGGGTACAAAACATGTTGATTTTAAAATAAAGTAAATTTATTTGTGTTCAATCGCATGGAATGAAACTTCACACATCATCAAAACAAATATTTTTACATATTATAATGTGATTGTTTTGAATTTCCAGTGAGTAATATAACGATGATGGACATTGTCCACGGACTTTTCGAACAACCCTCGTATTTTGGGTTTTCCACAGCAAAATATGGGTACTGTCATTATATTCATATTGGAGACGGGGTTATCATTTAGTGAGCCCATTGCTCACTGTACCTCTTGTTTCTTTTCAATTTTGATTTGCATCTTATATTTTTCCCCGGATATTTGGAGTCTACATGAATATATATAATAATGCCCTTCTATGTTAAATGAAACTATATACAAGAGATACTGTACATTTACTTGGGACTTTGTAGATTAATTTGTTTTTCATTTTGACTATTCCTAATCACCTGTCAGACATCAATACTTGGGATGTCAATGAATAGGCGACTATTAGACTATCAGTCGAATGGACCGACGATTTTATAAAGAAACGACATCTGAATATTGAATAAATGCAAGAAAAGGAGGTGATCATGAAATTCTCATCTCAAAATGCATGAACAAGAAACATCGACACAAGCGTCAAAAATCGACCGCAAACTAGTCAATTGTTCCTTTCCTGAAGCAATTAGAAACTGAAACATTAAACAATTGCATGCGATATCGAAGGAACTTTTCCATGCATAAAATACATGTACATTATTTACATGTATGAGCAGACTTACCCATAGTTCTCTGCCTCTCCGCACTCAGTTTGGTACAAATGAATTCAAACTCTGGCGAAAGTTTGATGTTTAAGTATAGTTTCTACATTTAAAGTTTAGGAATGAAGTTTAAACTTATCTATAAATAGAGGTTTTACTTTAATAAAAACACATCACATATGTGGGAATCCTCGCTCTCTCTTAGAGGATGTTAAAACCCAAAACTCTCTCCAGACCCCTCACTACATTTCTTCTCTTTCAGTTCCTGGTGTTGAGATCTTGAGGTTATGCTATGTTTTAAATTTTGCATTTACCGGGTGGCAGTAATCAAATACAAAATTTACAAGATGAAAATTGGTAAATTTTGTATTTACTGCCACCTGAAATATTCAAAATTTACAACATGACAGTTAAAGCCCAGTGCATTGTAAAACGCGCTTTATTCTCGTCTGAAGGAGCAAAATCTCGTAATATTCTATCTTTTGATAAATTAACATTTTATCACATAGATCATTTTTTGAAAGTACAGTATTTACCAACTGAAATAATAAATCCTCACTTACTGGCCTTTTTGCAGCCTGGAGGACCTGTCTGCTCTATAAATTAAGGTTTAAGTTTTGGCATATGCATGGGATTAAGGTTTGGAGAAGTAATTCATAGTTAAAGTTTCACTATGCATGAAAGAGATTTAAAAAAAATGTTTTTCCTATTATAAATTACGACAAACACATCTTTAAATATATACTGGAAAAATATCTAGTTTTATTAAAACCTGAATACAGAAAGCCAATTTGCAGATTACGTGTATCAGCACACAGGCTATTCATAGAATTGGGCAGATATAATAACACACCCAGATCAGAAAGAATATGTAAAAATTGTATGCTTAATCAAATTGAAGATGAAAAACATTTCCTTATTCACTGTAGCAAATTTACAAAGGAAAGAGAGGAGCTATTTAACCTGATCTCATCTAAAGTAAAACATTTTACAGAATTGCCTGATAAACAAAAATTATTCTGGATTCTAAATTGTGAAGAATTAGATATACTAAATTCTCTTGGAAATTTTTTACAAAAAGCATTACCATAAGTTTTAGGAATATGACTTAATAATGTATGCATAGATGAATGATGTACTGTATTAGTGTATATATACCTATAAAACAATTCTTATGTACTATACATATAAAATATTTTGGGTATTCCCCTACTTGTATATGTCTTTCCTATCAATCAAGCAACCCTTTCCCTCATATGTATATGTATATTGTATTGCATGTGTATGATAATTATTATATACATTTTAACAATGTACTTTCTTTTTGCCCCACGAGGGCCCTTAATTGGTCAATAAATTGAATTGAATTGAATTGAATTGAATTGAATATATATATGTTTTTCATATTTAATATATAAAGTTACTAAGCATTTACTATCGAAAAAAAGACCTATCGAAAAAGGTTCCTGTTTTCGAACATGAAATTTTACTCATCGCATAAAAACGTAAGTTACACAGTTTGGGTTTTATATTCATTAATACAAATCTTTTTTCGCTGATAGGTAATTCATATGTCTGATTTCAATTCATATTTTATGCAGGCAACTGTTACTAAAGGAATTGATAAAGTATGAAATTTGGGGTATCGATTTTGTTCGATTCTTATCCGACTAGAAGCTTTCCGTAAATTATTCTCCACTATAGTCTCCATCATTCAGACTTTTTTTTTCAACAAATCGAAGTGTTTTGATGATGAAGACATATTTCAATTGTATACGTCATTTTTTTTCCCGGGCTTTAAGTTATTAATTTGACTTGTACCAATTTTAAGTATATCTAAAGCCTCTAGGAATTTCAGATGCTAAGATCACACAATATTTGCATAGCCATGAAGTATTTAAAATTATAAAACTTTTAATACAAAAACCTTGCATACTGAGTAGTAAGGGAATTTTGATAGCCGGGGTTATCATCAATTGAGCATGCATGCAGTATCTAACAATATCGCCTAAGGTATAGGGTGTTTACAATTCCCCTTTCCGATTTATTTTAATTATTTAATTAGTTTTCTAAAAAACCGTGCTTTAAAATAAATTACATTTTGTAAAACATATTCCAAATAGTCGATTTCGAATAATGCGATCGAATGTTTGACTACGGAAAATAGATGCTAGTATTTTGACATCTCTGCTTAATACTTCTACTTGAATGATAATTTAAACAGAGAGGAACTGCTATCACTCATTATAGATATTACAGTATTAAAACTATTTGTCTTTTTAATGATGTTGTCATGATGCGTGCCCTAATAAAAAAACGTATAGGACTGAGGTTGCTTTAAGAGTGCCTAAAACCCATTAAATGGTATCTCAAATAGAGGGAATGTCATATGATCCTTGTGTCCCTCCCTTTGTTTTGCTTGTCAAATATCTTCCGTTAAGCATGGTCGATATTATAAGAATAGTTGAAAATATTAAAATTTGCTTATTGACAACATTTATTATGTCCAAAGCGGTTTTGTCAAATAGTGTTAAATAAAATAAAATGTATAGCAGAGTCATGATACACGTACAGAACTGAAATGTTTCCAAGTGCAGTGTTTGTAATATCTTTTTTAATAAGAATGCAAAAAATTAGACGAGTTATATCCAGACAAAAATTCCAGAAATTTTATTGTTTTCATGTGCTACATGTATCTGTGAAACTGATTTCTTTCATCAGACAAACATTCTAGTCTAGTGCATTAGCTGGAAGAGAGATATGATTTGGGAAGCGGGGTTGGGGTAGTGGGCTCTGATTATGAAACATGGATGATTAATAGGTCTCCGAACTTATTTCAAAAATATTTTTACTGTTAGATTCATGCCCAATTGGATTGTATTTTATAATAATTGTTTCATTGCGAAGTCACTATTTTTTTTTTATTTCCACTAATTTTATATCCTTTTATTCTCTTTCAGCAATTTCGTACGTGTAAATGAATTTTTTAATCCTGTGTAAATTCCATCAGAAAAGAGAGAGAGAGAGAGAGAGAGAGAGAGAGAGAGAGAGAGAGAGAGAGATCAATATTTAGAGCATTTTTTGAATTTAAAAAAAATAAATCTGCATTGTAGGTCTCAATCTTATTAATTACCATAAAACTGTCACCAATATTCTAAATATCAATTTCATGAAAAGATGAAAAAGGTACTTTGTTGTAAATTGTGTAATTAATTTCCTTTACATCTACCTACTTTCTCATTGGAAATGTGCATGCAGTGTACATGGTCAATATCTGTCATTTTATTAAAAGGCAATGTGAAGTAAATGGAAAAGAACCAAAGAAAAGTAAGGGATTTAATCGAATTTAACTTTAAATGTGGTAGAACCTGATGTCATTCAAGGGAAAACAAGTGATAAAACTGGCAAACTCGAATAGAAATATATGAGAGTACCACACCCGACAGAATACACGGGATTATAAATACTTGTACGCAAGTTAGTAAAATTATCAGGGCAGAAAGCCATAATATTATTTTGTTTGAATAATCGGGCCGTGTAAACCTGACCAGCTTCTTTCCTGCTGTTTTGCTCAACATGAAATACATTACCATGGAAGATGATAAACTGGAAATAGAATGTACCAATGTTATGCAATTTGGAAAATGCGATTGTACGAGTTCACATTACTCCTGTATTTGTAAAACATGTAAATACTGATAAAGTATGGAAGTATAAGATAAGATTATGAAACTAGAGGTACTGTGAGCAATGAGCTCAATAAATGAGACCCCCCGCCTCCCATAAGATTATAATATAAAAGTCCATGTTTTGCTGTGGCCAGGAAACCCAAAATATGTGTCGGATCAAAAAGTAAAGTAAGAGTGCACAATAGAAATATGTAATAAAGATTCTGTGAAAGTTTCACACGGAAATACCGATTACTATATACCCTCCCACTGTCAAGCAGGGGTATACTCACAGTAATAATGTTTTACATACGATGGCAAATTCTGTGTCATGGAAATTAATCTAGACAAGAGCTGAACTCCATTGTAAAAAACATTAAATAAAACTCGGATATTAATTTATGATTCTAGATACACAGTTCTACATATACACACTTCTACATGCACTCCCACGCCTTGTAAGACGCAAAAATATCTTATTTAAGCAGTAAATGCACTTATGTGAATTGACTTCATTGTTGAAACTTGTATACGACCTAACGTATGGTGTTATGCGATAAATGCACTGAGATAAAATCAAGACTCACTTCTAACCTTTGACATCTGATTTCCTGTTTATTCTATAAGAGTGTAATGAAAATGTCTTCCAGCTGCTATGTTGCTTGTTTTCTTCATGTTTACATGTATTTACTGTAACAGTTGACCACAGAGATTGGTGATTTTTTTTCTCCCAAAGTTATCTTTTACATATTGAATAATGATTTTTTTTTCAATAAATAAAAATCATTAAAACATTTTGTGTTGGTACACATATTAACGTTATAAAAAAACGAAGTTTGTTTGTTTGTTTGTTTCTTTGTGTTTTTTTTTCGCTGTTACTTTTTTTTTGATTTTTTGAAAGAGCATTACGTAATTTACATATAAATACAGCAATGAATTAATATTTGAATACAGCTCCCAAAAACTACACAGCGCAACGATTTTAAAATGAAATAAAAAAGCTTTAGCACAAGAGACAAGGGGAAAATAGTACCAATAAGTTAAACGAGCATTTAAATCACTGTTGACCATCAGTGTCCGCTAAAGACTGACCTTGACTGTCTGATATGCGCGATACACCCCGCAGGAAAGAGACATGCATTATCAATTCTAAGCCTGCGCGTGTTACAACATCATCATTTGAATCGAATGAGAGGAACACTCGGAGTTCCTCGGATGGTTTGTACCTCGAACAAGTCTGAATGGAGCGAAGCGGAGTCAGCCGAGGATTGCCGATTGGTGTTTGAATTACGCATGTAACAGGAAGTATGACTGTGCATGATATTGTTTATATTAAGCATGGAAGAGAAAATGTATACAACTGAACTTTTTATTAATGGAATATGTTGCAATAGACATTTACATATACCTAAACATGTGCTGATTGGTGATAGAGTTAAGGGATTCATTATAAAAAGACAATTGGAAGAATCAAGAAAGAATATGTTGGCTTTACAATGGTAAGTCGCATTTATTTTGAAAGTGAAATAGGTAATATAAAGAAAAATTATGTTTCTCTCTTGGATAGTTTGTTGATGCCGTGAAGATCATAATTTAAAGTATCAAGATAAATAAAAGGAACAAGTACAAAATTGTTTATAATTTTATGAAGATCAGTATGTGGTTTTCAAGTTAATTTTGTACCCCCCCCCCCCCCGAAGCAAACTCTTTTCAAGTACAAATTGAATGCGTTGTACACGTACATTATATAGTTACAAATATTCACTTATAGGCTTTTGTACACTACTTTTAATATAAGGTTTACGAAAATAGAACGTAAGGCTATCTCAAGTGTGCGGTCACAACAGTACATCAAAGTTATGCAAGGAAGAAATATCAGGATATATATATTTTTTAAATCTTAGACTAGAAAAGCCGAAATTAAAACATATATAAATATATATATTGAAAAGTATCTTAGGGGATATAGGTCAAAGCATCTGCTTTGGGATGGGGCAATGCAATTGAAATAAAATGCCCGGAAAGCTTCAATATTTAATTCTTTAATCAGATATTAGCAATGTGGCCACTTTGGGTCTCTTTTTCAAATTCTGTTTATTTGAAATGAATTCAATTGATTGTTTAAGAGTCATTCTCTGTAAGAATCAAAGAATTTAGAAAAAAAGGAAATGGTACAACACAGATTTTGCTGATTTTTTGCATGCAATGTAGAAACACCATGTATAGAACATTTTTGGGGTTACTTTTTTATTTTGAGTCCCGGTTGCCATGGTAACCAAAACCACCATTTTGAGGCCAAAAATACAGAGCAACCTACTGAAAGTATACAAACTTTCATCATAAAATTCTATTTTCTGCGTTTTATTTACAGATTTAATTGTTGCCTACTCTGATAGAATATGTGTTGTAGTAACTACCACAACTGATGAAATTATTCAATAATTGGTCATAAAAGAGTTGTCTTCAGTGAAAAGTGTGAATTTTTCAAATTTTAACAAATTTAAAAAAATGTCAATTTTTGGCATTTTCTAAGCGTAGTAGCAAGAAAACGCGGGCAATCCATAACAAACAACTACCATCACTGGAAAGGTCATTCCTTACTCATGAAACTATAAAATTTCTAGAGTGGTAATATTTCTTAAAATAAAATAAAACGAAAATGAAAATGGTTGCTATGGAGATTTTGGATTAATTTGTAGATTCAACATTCGGCTCCTTTTTGTACATTATAGCTTTAAAAAAAATCAAGAGTAAAACAAATCACACTACTAAACCTCATAATTCAAAATAAAATGATAAAAATGCACGTTCATAAATTAAACAAAAATAATGTGTTACTATAGCAACCAAAAAGTCAGGAAAAATCACTGTAGCTATTGGCGTTTTCATTATGCAGAATCTGTGGCCTCAGTGCATTATTTAATTTCTTCAAACAATAGATAAAACTTATCATATTTGTTATTTCACTTATGTACATTAAAAAAAAGTAATAAATAAAAATTTAGGCGTCCCAAATCACGTTGCTATGGTAACCAAATAGTTTTTGAACACTTCCTTATAATGGTTGCTATCACAAATATTGTGATACTGACAAGTATACAATGATATTATAAAAGCTTCATTCGTGATTTTTTTCTCTTTTTCAATAAAATAAATTGAATTTAATTGTATTTTACTAAATATCAAAATAGTAATTCATAATTTATTCTAAAAATGGTTGCTATGGCAGCCAATAGTTCAGGAAAATCCTTATCGTTGATATACTGCTTTATTGCCCGATTATATTTCTTCCTCAATGAAATTAATTCCACAAAACAATGTAAACCTTAGAATGTCATTTCACTAACATGAAAATAGAAATTCATAATCTTATTAAAAAAAAACCAGTTGTTATGGTAACCAAATAATTCAGGAATCATCCAAATAATTATTGATGTACCAGTATACAAAACTCATAAAACTGCCACCAGTGTTTGATTATACTTCAGTCTAATTTATTTACCGGGACAAAAAAAAAGATGAACTCAAACTTAAACTGATCACATATATCTGAATTACTGCAGCAGGATTTGTTTCCATGGAAACAATAAATACCTACATAAATCATGACCGATCTTTTGGAAGCAACTTGTTTTATTAATTGAAACATATATAGTTTATATACACGTTTTAACCTGTACATGCACTGTGGCAACGCACTTTGAAAAAATTACGCACTTTGAAAAAAATGTCAAAGTGCGTTAAAATTGGGACAAAATCAACGCACTTTGAAAATATTTTTCGAAGTGCGTTAAATTTGGGACACACTTAACGCACTTTGAAAAAATATTTCAAAGTGCGTTAAGAGTGTACATAAACATTTTTTACCATGGGGACATTTAACGCACTTTGAAAGAAAAATAAGTAGAAAACAAAATGTTTCCAGACTTAGATTTTAGTTATTGAGAAAATCAATTTGTATTAATTGTATCTTTGGAAAAACGTTTTAATTTACGTACTCATTTAACCTCACTTAACCTCATTGGTAACAAGGAGAAGACGAGTAGAAGGTCTCTCATCCCAACTCTTTTTTTCTTACACATTGTACATAGCCGTCGGTAGCAAACTGAAAGAAGACACACACACACCCTCTCATTGGTAAGCCCCAATTTTCAATGCTTATATATATTTGCAAAACATCTGTGTGCCCAAGTCCCCCCTTGGTACCGATGCCTATGCTACATCCAAATATATGTATCTGCATAACTCATGTAACTGGTTCGACGTTGAAAACTTTCAATAAATTTTAGTTTACATGTTAAATGCATGTAAACTGGAAAAAATAAGTACAGTAAAGCATTTAAGAGAGAAAGAATTAAAATTTTTCAAAGTATGAAAAATAAAATCGCTCACTTTCACATCCTGAAGTGACATTACAAGTAACAGCTTTTCAAAAAGCTTGCCTGACGAATGCCATCAATATCTAGATAGAACCTATAAAAATGATAAGTTATAGACGTTTACATTGGGGGAGGGGGTGTTAAATTCTTTCACTGGAGTAAATTATGAAGATGTTGCACAGAACATCATGCATTCATTTTAAGTTGTGTGATACTCATTAGAGCAATTGAAAAAGAACACGTTTTATATAAGACGTATATATTGTTTGTATCTCAAATAAGAAATAGAATGTACATGTCCCGCTGTGGATTCGAACCTCACCCCGCGAGTCTAAAAATGGTTTTACATGCAGGCTGAAGTAAATAAAAGAAAAAAACTAATATAACTGATTAATGCTGAAAAGCATGGCTATATATGTAAAGGTTGCATGAATTAGATTCAACTGCATAGAGCATAGGCTTTGAGGAAGAAAGCTGAAAATATGATAACTAGTAAAAGAAAATGGGAATCGTAACGGTTAAATTATGACTGACATGCAGAATATGTTTGATAGTTTCTTGGGTATTCCAGAGCATCAACGATTGTTGGAAAGTTCAAACGTGGAATAATTAAAGTCCTGTATGCTTAAATGACCCAACAAACTTGACGGCGATATATGAATGGCGACAGGCGCGGATTCAGGAAGTTTTTCCCAGGGATGAGGGGTCCACATTAAAAATATTTGTACGAGAAAAAAAGGGAAAAAAATTCTCAATCCTGAAATGTGAGAGGACACTTTCATAAGTCTATACTCCGTTTTTGTAGGAGTAAATTCCCTGGAAGGGGGGGGGGGTGATCAGATGTATATTTGGATAGTAAATCCTCTAAAAGAGGTTTTTGTTGGTTTCGTTTTTATTACTTTAAATGATGTAACTTCTAACCCACTTCACAATATCAGCGATATGTTTTTTTTCAAAGCTCGACCAGGATTTCGACAAAAAAGAACATACTTTATATAATTCATGCAGTATTCATTTCCATTCAATAGAATAGTCCAGGAAAAGGGCGCCAAAACTTACATGTGATATTTTGGCGCGAAATGATTGTGTCACCCCTTACCTAGAAGACAAATGGACTAATCCAGTAGTATAGAAACGAAGAAAAAAGGTCAAACGGACATATCCGTATAAGAACTCGCATGAAATAAATAGCTGCTAGCAAAAAGCTAGAGGAAATAAATACATCAATACATATTGTATAAGCAATATGGTTATTTTTCTGCTAACTGTTGTTGCTGAAACGCATGTAACAAAATCCAATGATAATCAGCATGCAGAAAATGTTGCTGGCTAACTGTGACCTCATAGCTCCGCACCTAGGAAATATTGATCCTTAGTACTGCCTGACGCCGTGACGTCAGGCAATCACCAAAGAGTTAACAAACAGGTTCATTTATTTATCACACCTAAGATTTGCAAGAATATTTACCAAGCCATACACATTTTTTTCAAAGTGCGTAAATATGGTCGATATTAACGCACTTTGAAAAGAAATTTTATTATGCCCCCGTAAACGAAGTTTCGGGGGTATATAGTTTTTGCCGTGTCCGTCTGTCTGTCTGTCTGTCTGTCTGTCTCTCTGTTTGTCTGTTTGTCCGCAAAAACTTTAACCTTGCCCATAACTCTTGATTTAGTAAAGCTATGACTTTCATATTTCATATGTATATTACTTGTGACAAGACCTTTCTTTGGGTACCACCAAATTTGACCTTTTGACCTTGACCTTGGAGTTTGACCCACTTTTACTTGAAAATTTTTAACTTTTATTTTGGCCATATCTTTTGAACAGTAGATACCAGGACATGTATACTTCACATATATAATGTTTGTTGGAAGACCTTTCATTGGATACCAACAACCTTGACCATGTAGATTTCCGTACTTGTGAAAAAACTTTAACCTTGGCCATAACTTTTGAACGGTAAGTGATATGGCTTTCATACTTTACATATGTAATCCTTGTGAAAAGACCCTTTATTGGATATCAAGAACTTTACCCTATGACCTTGACCTCTGAGATTGACCTACTTTAAAAAAGCAAACATTGACTGTAACTTGTATAGAGTTAGGGCTAGTGCTTTCATTCTTTACATATTTGACTCTTATAACAAGACCTTCCATTTGAAAACAAGAACTTTGACCCTTTGACCTTGAAGTTTGACCTACTTTTAAAAAAAAATGAAAGTTGGCCTTAACTTCTGAATGGTTAGGGCTAGGGCTTTCATGCTCTACATACGTCATCCATGTGGCAAGACCTTTCATTTGATACTAACTACATTGACCTTTTGACCTTGACCTTGGAAACTTTTGTACTTATTAAAAAAAACTTTAACATTGGCTTACTTTCAAATTTCACAATTGTTTTCAAGTGAGAATACCCTACTTTTGGTACCAATTTATTAAATTTGCATTTACGAAAAGCTAAATCTTTGCTATGGTGCCATACGGGGGCATCAGTGTTTCACAAACACATCTTGTTATTTCAAAGTGCATTGATTTGGTCCCAATTTTAACGCACTTTGAAAATTTTTTTCAAAGTGCGTAATTTTTCAAAGTGCGTTGTAACAATGCACTTCTTAGTTTAAGTAGGACAAGCACATAGTCAAGAGTGCCCCCCCTCCTCGATTCAAATTGTTTTTTATGTTGTTCAGATGATATTTTGCTGTTCCTTTCGTAAGGAATCATTTTACCACCGCTACGAAGGAGAGGGCGGTATACTGATTTACCTTTGTGTGTCAGTCCATTTGTCTGTCTGTCTGTCTGCCTGTGTGTGTTTTTGTAGCAAGTGTTTGGTTGCAGTTTTCTCAGGAACTCGATCAGCTATTAATTGAAGATGCTTGAAATTTTAGCACAGCGTTTGCTAAGGCATGCCAAGTGCATGGTGGGTAACACTGGAGGTTAAATCTGATGTCAACTACCTGTTTATCCGCGTGTCAGACACTGTCTGTCCGTACCATACATAAACAAGCATTCTGAGAGTATTGCATAAGCAATACATGTCCCCTACCGGGTTCCCTTTTTCGAGACTGAGTTTTTCTTCAGGATGTCATTTAATAATATGCAAAAGTTATGTCCAAGGTAAAACTGCTTGATTTTGAGGTTGTGGATAAAATAATCCACATTTAGACGAAAATTCAACTCATTTTTCCAACGTCTTTTTCTTGCTTCTTATTTATGTCGACCATCGGACGTTAGCGCAGCATGATCTCAATTAAACGAATGTGAAAAATTCAAAATACCATTATTCTGTCAAAAACCAATGAAGCGATGCGAAATTCATAATTGAAACTTGATGTGTAACTCATCAAGATACAACCACATACCAAAATTCAGCTCAATAGATGCAAGCGTTTAGAAAAAAAGTGCGGAAAACCAAGTGGGACAGACTGGCAGACAGACAGGGACAGACAGACGAACGGACAGGTATACAGACGGACGGACAGACGCAGAGGAAACCTATAGTCCCCTCCGATTTCACCGGTAGGGGACTAAAACAATTCGTAGAAGTTTTCCCAGCAGAGATAAGTGTCTTTCATACACAACAGGAATGACACTCAAAATTCAGAATGTATTTTAAAAATTTTGTGATTTTGTTCTTCCTCATAAAGGCAAAGGGTTAAAATAAGTATTAGGGAATGTGCAATTATGCAGATGGAGAGCATATAATTACAAACCACCACTGCTCTTATTAGGTCCAAAACACTGTCCGTAGGGCTATGCCCCTGGAAGTGAACTCCATATAAGCTTTTGAAATTCAATCAACAGAGAACCTCATTTTGACTCAAATTGAGAAAAATATAATTATCTGAATAGTTTTCTGGAGGGGGGAGGAGGAGTTAAGTGAGGTGGGGGGGGGGGCAATAAAATGTTACCAGATCCTCCTCCAATATTTTAAATAAAGGGGGGCTTGATTTATTTGCATTATTAATAATATTTTTTTCAAGTTAAATAACTTTTTTTTTATCTAACACTACTCAGTTTTTTGGAAAGCTTCTAAAAATATTTTCCAGAACATAAAGTCTGTGATAAATGGAATACTGAGATGTCTTCATAGAATATGACAAAATCAAACATAATATTTTTTTTTCTCAGCTGTAATTTGGGCACATAAATCTATGATTTCAACAATGACCACTTTTACAAATCCCCAATTTCTGCATGTACGTGTCTTCATTACATATTGCTTCATTATACACTGTTTCAGTAAAGTGTATATAATTTTATTGACCAAAAGTAGGAAGTTTTTTTTTATTAATTACATGTATCACATACACCATACAAAACACTGAAAGATTGTTTCAGATCTACATGTATGTAAAATTAGGTTATTTTAGTTGATTGTAGATACTTTTTTTTTAAATCAGAAAATGTATTGACTGTTTACTGAGATTATTATCGAAAATTTAAAATTTACCTTCAATAAAAAAAAAATTTCCCTCCCTCCTGTGCCTGAAACCAATCAGGCGGCAATTCCAAACAAACAATTTTTAAAGGATGGCCTGACAGATGGTTTATATAATTTTCATTCACATCTGATTTTAGTAAGATTGATAATATGCCTATACTGTTAATGATATAATTAGAATCATGTCATTATTTATGCTTTGGGTACTTTAAAGTTATTTTTAATAATAAATAGTCATTCCCTATTATTAATAAACTCATACAAAATATGTGCAACTTTCAATGTACGTAGTCAATATTTCATTAGATAGAATGTTCTATCGTTAAAATGATATTGTCCTACGGAGGGCCTGTACCGAGACACAGTTAGATTATTCTAACTAATATTTCATTAGTACTTACCTAGTGCTTCTTATTGTCATGTATATTTCTTCATCACAACCTTATTATCCCACCTTTAGTGCTGAAGTCCATTTAACTGACGATACCTACTTTTTTTTAAAAACACTTTTTTCAATGATGCAGCACTTGTCACATAGGCAGGAATTTCATAGGATGCAATCCATTTTTAAGTTTACATGTATCTATCATATCTATACACAAACATGTATATCTCTCAGACACAGTAAAGCCTGAACAATCAATTAACTATGGGTAATGTTGAAAACTTCACAAGTTGGATTAAAACCCCTGATATATTCAAAACACACAGTATTTACTCCTCAAAGTTGCTTTCTGCTGTGTACTTTTACTTTCATTTTCATCGATTAAAGCAAAAGATTTCCGAAAAGGGAAATAACTCTTGACAAAAATGTGTGTAAATTTAAAGATTTTTACAAACTTTAAAATCAATTTATTTTCTTAAAGTAAATATTACCTCTCCAGTTTTTTCATATGTTCTTCATAATTGTATAAAGTGAAATTCAGAGCATCAGAATATTCCACCAGTGCCTGCGTTTTTCGTGCACATTGTTATGTTCAACCCACCTTTTTTAAGGCAATTTTTTATGTTATTTGGCATTTAACGGCAGGTCCAAAAAAAATTTTCAAGTTTGTTTGTATAGAAAATACAAATTACAAATTATTTCAAAGGAAAAAATAATAATAATCACCTTTATTTAATTAAATGTACATTAATGGGAAGAAATATCATTTTAGGTATTTACCACCTATGTACAAAAACAGGTAAGCTGGTTGCCATGGAAACAAGACCAATTGATCACTTTTATTAATATTTTTGTAAATAGGGCTTATAATGTAATTATTTCACCAAGTTTCAGCAAAATCCGTGATTTTCAATTTCCAGCCCATTTTGATGCTTACAGAGAATGACTCTTAAAATATGAAATTCTATAAAATATATATAGAAAAAAAAAACAAAAATATGATACATTAACATTTTGTGTACCACACACAGACTTTGTACATGTGCTTTTATCATAGGGCATAAGCTGATGGTGATAAGTCCAGCATTACTGCAACTGCATACCACGATGTCTCAGGATTAGAAAAAGAAAACACAGGGTCTAAAAGATACTAGTGTAAAGAGGTTAGAAAACAGTGTTTAACAAGATATCACCAGTGTTATATTGTGTTGATAGTTTTCACGTTTTAAAGGAAAATTTGTTTTTCTACTCAAGAAAACTCAAGGTGAATTACATATTCAACAGTTTAATTATTAAAGGATGGCGAAAACGTGTAAAAGAAAATTCATATCAGAAGACAAACCAACTGGAAAAGGAAACCCACCTTCCAAACAGAATTTTCAAAACGTCAGTAGATGTAATTCGGGACTTAGCTCTTGCAAATCATACCATAGATGTAACATAGATTGACATCTATGATAGGGATAAAAATGTTTAATATCAAATCCTGTGATTGTGATTGTGTTGGAATTGGATGTATAACTTTAAATTCTCTTTTGAATGACTACATAGTCTATTGATGACGAATTTATTAACTATTTTTAAAGGTTGTGCTGTGTTAATTATTTTTATTGGTGTTCATCCTCATAGTTGCCACATTTAATTGTGCAGCATTCATTCCTAAATGCTTTCTTTATGTGCATTTGAGAGTACTAAAGTTAATGTATTTTTATTGCTTCAGTAACAATTCATAGAGGGAGTACTTGAATTGAAATATTTAGTCCAATCATATATTTTGGACTCCGATGTTAGTACTTTGCTTAAGTGTCATGCATGGGTTCACACTCCATTTCAGAACTGTAATACTGTAGATGCAGACATTGAAAATCACTAAAATCAAAGGGGAGTTAAAAAACATTTTTTTAATTAGGGAAAGATCTCTTTTTTCTTCGTTTTATTAGGAGGCAAATAAATCAGTAAATAGTGGATTATTTTATGTAATGTTTATATAACATTTTCCCTTTATTGAAGGATTCACAATTGTTTTGAAAATGTATACACATCTTTTAAATTGTATTTTATAATTATATTAAACACATGTTCATAGTTTCAATTATTATTGAATTGCGAATGTATCAACAAAAAGTAAAGAGAGTGTAAGATGTATATTTATGACGTTTTCTGGTGAATCCGCCAAGTTTTTGTTCATATAATATATAGAAAGCAACTTAGTCATTGTAATTGGAAATCTACAAATGTGTCTTTGATTAATGTTTTGGTGGACCCACCAAATTCCCCACTTAAAAAAAATTAGGCAATGCTGATAATATATCTATTCTGTTTGTTTTTGGTGGGTCCAACAAGTATTTGTTAGTGAGATTAAGAAAGCCTAAGAATTTGTCTTTCTGCAGGTTGGTGTGTCCACCAAACGACTTTCTATATTTAGAGACAAATTTGTTGATCTTTGAGTTGCATGAAGATTTTCAAATTTTCTGGTGGATCCACCAGGTTTTTGTTTTTGTGTACATAAATGTATTAAGTGTCTCTACGTTATTTTACAACAATATCATGATTGCCTTTTAATTTTAATGTCTTTGGTGGATCCACCAAACTGATCACTATTAGTGAATACAAGATAATACTTTACAGTGTATCATTTAAGAATTCTTGTGACTTTCTATTTGTATTTTTGGTGGATCCACCAAGTATTTGTTATTGAGATTAAGAAAGCCTAGGAATTTGTTTTTCTGCAGGTTGGTGTGTCCACCAAACGACTTTCTATATTTAGAGACAAATTTATTGTTTTTTGAGTTGCATGAAGATTTTCGAATTTTCTGGTGGATCCACCAGGTTTTTGTTCTTGTGTACATAAATGTATTAATTGTCTCTACGTTATTTTACAACAATATTATGATTGCCTTTTAGTTTTAATGTCTTTGGTGGATCCACCAAACTGATCACTATTAGTAAATACAAGATAATACTTTACAGTGTATCATTTAAGAATTCTTGTGACTTTCTATTTGTATTTTTGGTGGATCCACCAAGTGTTTGTGAGAGAAAATATGAATGTATTGTTTGTTGAATTTTTGCATTTTGGTGAGTGCACCGACTCTGTATAAAGGACGTTTTCTATGTGGTTCCCCAACTAAGTTTCTCTCATTGGGTTGTTTCAGTATTTTAAAACTGGTGGATTCACCAACGTCATTTCAAAAATATTATCGGGAATTTCACCACATTCAATTTTTTGGCGGAACCACCAAAATCCCCTTTACTGATAAATATTCTTGATATATCTATTTCATGTAATTCAAGTATTCTAAGGTATTTCTCTTCGTATTTTTGGTGGACCCACCAAGAAGCTGTATGGTTAGTTCATTAATTCTTTGAATATATTAGAGAATTATGTATTGTTAGAATCACTCTTGTTTACTTGGTGGAACCACCAAGTTCAATATTCATTTGAAGATATTGATAATTCAAATTGGTGCATTCACCAATTTTTGACTTCTTATATAGAAAACCGATTAATAATTTGTCTGTTTTCACATAAAAAAAGGTGTTCTCACCAATTCTCAATGTATTCAATAATGGCAATGAATTAAAAAAATGTTGATTGCTGAAATTGCATTGTCCTCATTTTTCATTTTGAATTAAAAAAAGAGGACACGAATAGAAAATCCTCTTTCTTAATGGAAACAGTGAATTGAGTAATTATTTGTAAAGCAATATATCTTCGTCGCCTGGATACGGAGTTTAAATTATGAAACAATGAGATAACGAACAGTATTCAAGGAAAAAAGTCCATAAAACAATAAAAATAAGAGCAGAACAAATACGGATCTCAAAAATGTCAAAGGTTGGATCAGGTGCCATGGAGCAGTGAGCATCCCCTGCCGACCGATGACACCGACACCCCTGCCAACATTCGCAAATTTAAGATTCGGTCAATTGGACAAGGTCATAGGAAGTGAACAATTCACAGAATATCCCTTTTAATCATTAGTTTTGCCCTTCCACATTTGTGTCTAATTTTTTCATCCTTCTGAAGATCAATATACTTAAGAGTAAAAGGAAGTAAAGCAAAACTTTAAATTTTTTTTACAAGAAATCGTGCTAGAAAGGTATCCTTTATTAATTAATAGTATAATTGCTAACATATTTGCAATAAAAACATGTGAAGACCAGTGTTTGATCTATAAAAATATTATTCAATACAAATTTTTGAAGAGGACATTAGTTGGACCAGATGCTTAGGAGGAATGAGCATACCCTGTTGACCAGTCACAACAACTGTGAAGCCTAAGTTTCAATCAGGTTTAGGGTTTAGTCTGTTGACAAATTCAATATAAAATGGTCTATCTTACCGAATGAAAAAGTTCAGAATTACATATTTAGTACACCCAATTTTAGATTATATTTGCTATCTAGGTTCTATTAACGACCATACAATTAACGAAAAGCTTAATTTAAACGAGGTCGTTTGAATCCATATGATATCGTCTTACTAGATTGGCACTAAGTGTACATGATTGTGTACTTCTGTTTCACTTGCATTTAGTGTGTTTTAATTTTCGAATACATTTGCTACTTTAGATCTTGTTCCGAGTATGATCAATTTATTAAGCTAGGTAGGCTACGGAAATTCAAAATCATCTCGTTTAAAATTAGTACATGTGTATGTTGTAAATTACTGTTATGATTATAACGCATTTAGCAAAAATAACGTTTAAAAACTTGCCTGTACGGGTATGCTGTCTTAAATACTCTCGATCGTTGTTATGCTGTCTAAATTTGATTGTTTTTCCATCATGTCTATATATACATGTATCCCGATCATAAGAACCAGTTGGTAGGAGTCAGAGCATACAACGTGGTTTCAAAGGTTCTGATTATGTACAATCATTGACGACGTCCTTCTAATACAGTGTATAAGATAAGTTTTTGAACGTTATCATCTTTGTCTAAACAAATAAGATCACCGGTGATAATTACTGTATGCATATCATAACTAAACAGTTATATATTTGTCAATTGATAGAGTGTTTCACCTTCTGTGTTTGTCAAATGGAGATTGCTATCCAAGTGATTATTGATCTTGTTGATCCAGACACCAGGTCTGTTGAAACAGAAGTAATGTTATCTACATATTTCAGATTAATCAATGCGATTAATTGGTGAAAAAGAGGTGTGAAATTCAGGCATTCATTTCTTTCTAATTTTCCTGTCTCCGTGCTTAAGATTTCACTCAGTAATTTAGTCGCATGACAGAAATTGATTTCCTCAGTCAGGGATACAATCTAGCGAGAAATTGTGTTAAAAATCTAACTACTGTTTTTCCTTTCTCTTGAATTTCATAAGATCGTCAGATCCTCCATGTTGATTTCCTAGGTCAGGGAGAACGAGGCATTCTGTGTAGGATTAAGGGTTGCCCTTTGATCAATGGGTCCCAAATTACACATGTTTGTTAATTTCAATTTTGATTTGTGTAGTAATATTTAATCTCCAATGCTGATAAGATATCTGGTCAAGTCACTGTAACTTGGGTTTTTTTTATTTTAACATTATATACAATTACCACTAAGTCTTTGAGGTTCTTCAGTCTTTTTTTTTTCATTATCGGTTTGAAAGTTGGGTCTTGACTGTCAAATTATCCTATTTTATATCCCATATCTATACATATATTTCTCTCTGTCAGTTTGCCCGTATATAATAAATGTCCTTATATTATGGCATAGTGTTTAAACGATAAATTTAGAGTAAGCATAGTGTGCCGCAATAGTTTAACTTTTCATTTACGAAGAAAAACCCGACATTACCCACACTAGAGATCGAACTCACGACCCCACTGCCTGACTTTATGTTCGCTTAAAACACATCCCAATCAACACATATAAATATATTAAAAATCTTATTATAATGCTACACGTACCTCAATCGAAATACAAAAATTTTGTAAACTATATACACAAATATATATATGCAGGGTTTGGGGATAAGTTTTTTTTATTTTGCCTGTGTGTCAATTCATTTTATCAAATGCATTTTCAAGGGGGCTTAAATCTTGCAATTAAAATGGTCACGACAGAAAAGAATGATGTGGCTTTGTTAGATATCAATACACTTTTTAGTAAACTGTAATTTCTTCAGGATACTGCATTACTTGAAAGAAATGTACAGTTATGACATCATCAGATTACTAGGTTGTCTGCAAAATCATTTAGATCCATACCAATTCCGCTCTTCTTGTATAAAATGTTGTTATCCTTATCATAGCATTACAACCACCAAAACGATAAATGTCCTCAATACAAATTGTCTATAAAACGTTCATGGCAAGGTTTAGACACTCTGACTCTAACATCGGACATTCAAGATCCTGGACTAGTGGGAAAATCAAATGATGGTGTTGCAGTCATACTACCTTAGTTTCAAACCTTTAAAGTCATTTCTGGCGTGCTTAGGGGAGGGCAATAACATGAGTAAGTCATCTTTTAATACTTACGGTATGTATACAGTTATTTCACTTTGCAGTTCAATAATGAATATGGCGAACTTGACATCTATATATGTACAACGTCGTTGTAGATTCTGCAAACACCTAAAGCAATTCAGTTTTGCTGATTTCATCCGTGGTCTGCCATATCATTTCTTGTACCATCATATGATGCTTTTTGTTTTAGTTAGATACGGAACATTGTGCAACATTAAACCTTTAATAAGTATTTTAGACTGAGATTGAGCTGAATACATTTACTCAGTTTACTATTAACGATCTGCCTCATTCATATTAAAAATATAAAAGCGTAAATTTTAGATACTGTTATAATCAGAAAAAGAAATTGAGCATTCAGCTTTCTCATTAAACATTGAGATAAAAGATACCACAGAGTCCGACACTTCTGCTTCATACTTGGATATTTTACTTGAAAAAGACACAAATGGTAATCTAACAACCAAGCTATATGATAAACGTGATGACTTTAACTTTTCTATCGTCAACTTCCCTTACTTATGCAGCAATATACCTTCATCCCCTGAATACGGAGTATTTATATCTCAGTTGATTCGATACGCAAAAGCATGCTCTACGTATGAACAATTTGTTAAACGAGGTAAATTATTGACAAGCAAGTTGATGAAACAAGAATATCAACAGTCTCGTTTAAAGTCATCATTTCGTAAATTCTATGGTCGATACAATGACTTTGTCAGCAAATACAATTTATCATTGAATGAAATGCTGACTGACGTTTTTCATACCAATTGTTAGTCCATTATTTATACACTGAATTGACCACGGATTTTTTCCGTTATTTCCTGATTATGACAACGAGCACACGGTGGGTGTGACCGGTCGGCAGGGGATGCTCACTCCTCCATGGCACCTGATCCCACCTCTGATGTTTCGGAGGTCCGTGTTTGCTCTGCTCTTATTTTGTATATTTGTTTAATGGACGTTGAGATTGAATACTGTTCGTTATTTCCATGTCCTTCTTGTGTAAGGACAAGGATTAGAATCTTATCAAAGAAAAGTGTTTAAAAACCAGATTTTACAACTTTAAAAAAATCCATGCCAGTTTATCTGTGACCTTCAAGTAAGAATAGCTTAAAATATGCATTTAAATCAAAAGATTCAAATGTGTCTCCCAAAAAATGTAAGAAAAACAATTTTATTAACTATAACAGGGGTTGTTAGAAAACCTCGTGCACACAATGAATTACGGAAAATCTATTGTGTACTGTGATGTATGACCGATGTCTTACTAAATTCCTACAATTTGTTTATATTATTGGTATGAACAAAATCAGCTCCATATACTATAATCTTGAAAATTCAAAATAATTTTTACTATATGGCACTGGGATTCACGGAGCAATCACTTGACGTAAGGTGACGTGACAACCAGATTTCAACAAGTTAAGCTTTGTTGCAGTTCTATAAGTCTTTCATTTGTTTTTTTTTTTTCTTATCTTTTTCTACTTTAAAATTGAACATCTATATCAAGGCTTGTTACTTTTCTACAAAAATGTTTTTTGTTCTGATTGGGATACTTTTGATATCTTAAATTTATTGTTGTGAGATGTGTTGTATTTGTATTGTTTCATTATGTATATAATTAGTAACATTAAGTTTCTTGAACATTCCAGAGTGGTCAACATGTTCGGTCATTTTTTCTAGAATATTCTTGAACTTTGTGTATGTCCAGAACTTTCTAGTAATATCTTGCACTTACAACTTCTAGAATATTCTAGATTTATATTTCTGTATAAATATCCTGTCAATTCGATGCATAGACACCATTGTCGTATAAGCATCATTGAGGTATTACTGGGATATAATTTCACTGGGACATTGTGTGCAGCAACGGACACTCTGATGTATGTATTTTTAGATTTTTGCTAAGTTTGTACTTAATGATTTGTATATTACTGTAAAAAAATTATTGTTAAGTTTAAACTGCGTGATTGATCTTTGCTGGCACATATAGGGTTATTATGACCAATAACATTATGCTGTTGATCGATCAGGTATGGAGACTATGCAAAACCATATAGGTACAACGCAACGTCCACTGGTCAGTGCGATAATGGGGTATCGAAGTGTCGATGGAGTTAATTATTCAAAATGTTAATCCTTCCATTCTTATAAAGCTACAACCAATGACCTTTGTATGTGTAGGAAATTCCAGGCAGCATCTTCAAATTTTTATCTCCTTTAAGACATTTTCCTGTCTGCACACATAATGTTTACGTAGTGCAGTGCTCCGTGACGCTCAATGACGTTCCTATTTTTGGCCATGTTTTTACGCGTTGATTATTTATAAACGGCTATAAAACAGTCATACATCCTCCAATTTAGTTCAAAATTTATCCCAGTGACGTTTTATGAATACTTTAGCGGCAGGTACAATATCATAAATCTATCTGGACTATAATTGTGCAATTTTTAATTTTAATAAAGAGTCTTTGTGCTGTAAACGTGCCAAAATGTAGCATGCTCCGTGAAGCAAGGTTTATCAAAATAAAAATACTGTATATTTTTTAATAATCACTGGAAAGCGCCAAATTCTTGTTTATTTATTGGTTAAAAGGTCAGAATTTTACCTGGAAAGGTTTTGTGTATATAGCGTGCTCACAATGGAACTTCTCCGCGAACTTTTCTAGCACCCCTCATATATTCATGATATCCTTCCCGTTTTTCATAACTGTATATAACAGTAGTACTAGTGATTTTCACTAGTTATATCTTAACCATTTTTTCTTTGATAGAGTGAATAAAATTATGTATAACATAACTGAATGTAAAACTGGTAATACTAAATTAGTTTAGTTAAGACAAGAGTGAAGCATTTAATTCGAATTTTTCTTCGATTTGCTCTATTGATAATTCTGATGAAACACTACCACAAAATTAATGTTTTATGTGTGTGAAACCACGATTTGCTACATTAAATTGATGAACAGGCAATATTAGAATAAATTTCAATACTTCCAGTAAACAAAACTTATGACCTTGATTATAATTGGCATAAAGTGATAAAATTGACTGTTTTACTGTGGTTTACCCACTACATATAAAACTGCCCAGTGAAAGCATAATTATTATCTCATTTACAACATTTATTTCATATCAATTTGATGGAAGGGGAAATGAAGCTTTATACTTTTGAATACCTATTTCGGTACTTTAAGCTTTAAATCAAACAATACATCAAGACTTATTGTTCAATTGCTACCCTCCCACTAATATTCTGAAATGGAATCATCATCTCCTTGTTTCTTCCTTTCAGATTATGTTTTATATTTTTCATTGTTAAACTGTTTCAGAAACAATGGTCCATGGAAACGATGTTCCCAGATAGGAAGCTGACGTTGGGCCGATGTTGGCATATGGTTGGTAGATCGGCTACATATCGCGGTTGGTAGAACGATATTGGGCCAACATCGGCCCGACATTGTCTTTACAACAGTCGGTGTACTGACATTGTTCTAACATCGGCCCGACATTGTAATTACAACAGTTGGTGCATTGACATTGTACCAACATCGGTCCGAAATTGTCATTACAACAGTTGGTGCACTATCATTGTTCTAACGTCAGGCCAACATCAGGAACGTAGGATCGTTTTTGAATTTTTGAAAGTGAGGGGGGGGGGGGGT
>PRKT01000653.1:204475-237688 GCA_003671525.1 Saccostrea glomerata
GGGGGGGGGGGGGCAACCACAGAATTTTTTTCTTACTTTAATACCTGAAAAAGTTGACAAGCAGATTTTCCTTGATATTACTATACTGTGGTAAAAAGTGGGGGGGGGGGCATTTTAATGGACATTCTCTGTACTAAAGGTAATGTTTGGGGGAAAAGTGTGGGGGGGTCAGCCCCCCACTGTTGTTACGTGCCTGAACATTGTTATTTTTAATGTTGAAGTATGGACATCTTTGTAATGTTGGCCCGACATTGTTGAACCACTGTAAACTTATGTTGAAACGTTTTAAAAATTATCTATTTATTTTATTTTTTATTTATTTGTTTATTTATTCATTTTTAATTATTTAACCCTTACGTAGATTTTCAAAACTATGGAATATAACTTAGATTTTTCTCTAGAATTGTCGGCTAGTATTACAATTACATCGGGATCGAAGTCGGGCTCGATAAGCAATTTTGAAATTTAAACAACACACCGCGCCGAAATTTAAATTTTTGGGTGCTCCACGCAGCCATGCTGATGTTGTACAGAAGGAAAGTTCGGAGGAGAGTGTCGCGAAAAGTAGAATCATGACTAGCTTTGGTGGAATTTCTGTTTTGACAGAAGATAAAGACATTTTACGACCCGTACTGCGGTAGGTACAATGTACAAAATAATTTAACATGTGTCCTTGAATGAATAATTGCTTCTGCTACTGTTCCTGAGTCAGGACACTACACATAAAATGCCTGACAGTGAAATCGTTTGATCAAGCATTATTTCAGTTTTGTTTTAATAATTTAACACTTCTAAACATCTAATAAAGATGGATTTCAACCCGAATTTCCTCGTTTGGGATCGATTCAGGAATTTTAGTGTTCCTCTCTTCAACATTTACAGAGTATGATGTAAAATGTAATAAAATGATATTTATTTTTAAATGCATGTTCAAGATAATTTTCAGCACTTATTTTGATTATTTGATAGTTGCATGCAGTGGACTGTGCCCGAGACGATTCCCACATGGCCGGCGAATAGTCAGCTTGTATAAATGGTGAGAACCAGCTCAAATTTTCATTTAACACAAATAACCTAATATTGTTTTTATTAACTTGTATATTTTAGCATAGAACTATAAAAATATTGCAGACTTCTATGTACCAAGTAAACAAGAGGTTTATATTCTTAATTTCCTTATCCTAAAAATACATAACAATGGACTCTGACAGGTAATCTAAACATGCTATAAATTAGCACAGCTATGCATATTAATTATTTTTTTTTATCAAATACTTATGCATAAATTATTTAGAAATAAGAATAGCTATCATTTTGACATATTCTATGATGCACAATTATAATGCATTATTTACAGGAATCTGAATGCTTACAAGAAGGACAAATGCAATATGGAAATAAACACAAAGTTATTATAAGATTTTTTAAATTTTCTAATTAGATCTATAAAATCACATGAATTGAAATACATCTATCTTATATCTTTTTCAATGTAACTCAGGCATAAAGCTTTAGCTCTAGCCCTTACCTTTTCCTTTCAATAGCTCACTTGAGCCAATTTAAGTTCAAAGTTAAACAAAGCGAGTTTTCTCATCAGTGTCTAGTATTCGTCTGTCATCTGTAAACTTCTCAAATTTCTACATTTATCGAAATTAATCCTAATTTGAACCAAAAGAAAGACACTGCAAGATAGTGAATTTCTATTCTTCAATACATGCATGTATACTGAACTGTCAGGTTGAAGTATCCAATTGTCTTAACAGTCTTGTACTCTTGTAGAGCCTTGCTTTATTATTTGTCATATATTTATATGTTAATAATATATAAATGCGATAGATAATCGATGATAATACATCCTGATGGTCATTTTTTCTTTCAGAAATTGTGCCAGAAAAGTAAGTGTCTATGGGAACGATCTACATCGAACTTTCTGAGCCTTCATACTTAAACTAAAGTGAATTCATTTGTGAATTTCATGGGATATCAGTGAGGAAGTGATTCAAGCAGACACTTGAGAAATTTCGGATCTAACTCATAAATTAGGATCTTTGGCATCTTCGGGGAAAATAGCGTGACTGTGTTGATTTTATGGGACTTTTTTTTATTAATATAGTTGTAGTGGATATTTTGTGTTAATACATGTGTTTGTCACTCCAGTCTAGTCATTAACTTTGTACGGTAAATGTTCATTGGCAACTGGAAGTTCATTGTAACTGTATACCCCTGGGATTGAGGTTTCATTTCCTCTCCCAATGTTATTAAGTCAAATGTCATATTTTAAAAAAAGAAATAGTTTGTTTTATTACAAAGAAATGTTGATCAGTGAGAATACTTAGAAAAAAATATACTTACATTGTACATCTATAAGTGTATATGTAATATTTGTTTGAAAACATATTGTGAAAGAAACTATTTTTTTTAAATTTTGAAAATATAGATTTGATCTATGATAAATTGAACATTGAATTGAATTGAATTCAGTTTTCATTGTATCTTTCTGGAATTTCTTAGATTTCAATGGAATTCCATAGATTTCTAAATATCTTTGTGCACAGATATGTTGGGCCAACATAAGAATTATCATTGTTTGAAACTGGGCCAACGTAAGGCCTACATGAAGATGCACAAATACGTTGGGCCTACATTGGGCCAACATCAGAATTATCATTGTATAACATTGGAACAACGTAGCGCCAACATGTCAGTGGAATGTTGCAACGATGAGCGAAATTACATTGGCCCAATATACACTTTCCGACGTTGGTCCAATGTCGGAAAATGATATTGGGCCAATGTAATTTTGCTCATCGGCGCAACGTTGCGCCGACATGTTGGCGCAACGTTGGCCCAATGTCATAGAACGATAATTCTGACGTTGGTCCAACGTTGGGCCAACATAACTGACAACAGTGGCCCAACTATGGACCAACGTCAGAATTATCGTTCTATGACATTGGGCCAACGTTGCGCCAACATGTCGGCGCAACGTTGCGCCGATGAGCAAAATTACATTGGCCCAATATCATTTTCCGACATTGGACCAACGTAACTTACAACGGTGGCCCAACATTGGGCCAACGTTAGCTTGCTATCTGGATTCTTCCCTGTAAATCTGACCTTTCTTTTCCTTTATAAAATAAAATTGTAACTTTAAATACATGTAAAATTTTGCCATTTTTGCAAGAAAACATTACTGCCATTAATGTACCTAGACCGAAGATGTATGGTGTCAAACTTTAGTCTTCTGCAAAAAAATCACAAATTTCTTGATTTCCATTTATATTGCGTCTTTCTCTGTCAAACACTAATTTGTTACATTTAAATTACTGGAGTGAAATAAGAGATATAAAAAGGCCTTTAATTAAAAAAAAAAATCTACTGTAATACGTCGGGAGCAAGCCCCTGTAGTAGAGATGTTAAATAAAATACTATTCGTGAAAATTTGTCTTTTCTTAAAACAATTTTCTGATGTAATATTCAAGACAATTATACTTTTTTTTAATTTGAAATTTAAGGGTCGAATAATTTTTTTTTTTTGATATCTAGAATTATCGACATGTACTAAGTGATTGTCATTGCCATGACGCAATTCATACTTTTAGTGGAAACAAAATGCCTCTGTATTTTAATCGACAGTAAATGTGTAGAATTTAAGTCGGCATGATATCCAAAACTTATAAATAAAACAAATAGTCAGCCTTAATTAACAAACACGTTTATATATACATGTTTGTGTTCAATACTTAAAAAATATAATCTATATTGAGAAATGAATGTCAGTTTTCGGGGAGATAACTCGCGTTCTTGTTTAAAACCTGAGCGACCCGACTTTTACCTGTGCTATGCGATTTGCACCCAGGGAAAGTGGGAGTGGGGTGGGGGGTTACGTGTAATAATTATATTCTTTTGAAATGATAATCACGTTGTTGAAATTATTTCAAGTTAAAGTTTAGAATTTCTTCAAGTCGAAAAGTACAATTAAATAAAAAAAAATTACATTTCCAAAAGTGAGAGTGAATTACAGACAAACTTACGCACGTCTCATCTTTGACAACTCCCCCCACATTTCATAAATGAAGCAATGAAACAAGCTTCAAAACTGTAGTAAAATTGGGTAAAGCTCTATGACATTAATTAATAACACGGCTAACAATTAAAGTAAGCGAAACAAATTCAAAGAATCACCAATTTAAGATCTGACCAAAACCTGATAACAATTATGAGATAATAGCCTTGATACCGTGGGATAGAGAGAGATGTCAAGGTTGAGAAATTGCAAACACGTTCCAAAGATCGAATAACGCAATTATTTTTCAATTATTAATTCCCGGTACATCAATTTAAATATTAAAACAATGCCCAAATCATAAGTATGCAACGTATTTACAATAAATCACTGGGATCGTACCTGGTCATTTCCAGGGTTTGGGGTGTTCAATATGGAATGATTGAAAATAATTGGTATGATCTAAGTGGACTGCCGAAATATACAAATATGTCCTAACCTTATCTAGGTAAATTATAAAATTAACAAATGAATCACTAAAATAATCGGAGGCAATCAACAAAATCAAATGGGGAGTCTTAACCTATCATTTAAATAACTCGGATGCCCAGTCGCCCTCGGACTACCGCATATACTGTAGGATGCCTTATTCAGGTCGGACAGTATATGTGATAGCCCTTCAACCACTACACCCATTGTAAGATGCCTTATTCAGGACGGACAATGAGTATAGCAGCCTGGACGGACTGGTCAGCCAATGCAGACGAGACGCAACAAACTATGGCTAGCCTCTATGTTGGAGGTCCACCAAGTTTGTGGCAGGCCTTAACTGGGATGGCCTTCCAAATCCACTCTCTAACTGTAAAACAGGCGAGGGATACAACACTCATCTTCAAACCTTGGCTGCATTCGACGAACTCTCCCTGATCATTGCGGAGTCTCGGTATTTATACAAAATTAAAGTCACGTGGTGTGAACAGAGACTAATTAAGAACTCCGAATGGTCAAACTTGAAAACTCCGAAATCATTACAAGTACATCTATAGATAAGAAACTAAGTAATAAAATGTGTTTATAGAAAATACTCATTTATACATATGTTTATTATACGGGAACGTAGAAAAATACGGAACTGATCGATGTATATTTTTGAAATTCTTTTACTTTTGAGATAGGTTAATAAATATCAAATATATAAGACATTTCATGCTTTGGGCTTCATTTTCATGACACATTTTTAAATCGCGGAGTGGAAAATTAAACACTTTGCAGCTTACCTTATTCATTTTGCTTGCTTTAACAATTAAAAGACTTTATTGATTATTACGTTGTATATTGAGGAAAATAAACAAGCAAACGTACAGAATAATTAAACCTTTGAAAAGTATTTTTCTAGGTTCTGTAAAATGTCATTCACCTCCAAGTATAAGCCATATTCGTGTATAGCCTGCTGTAAGCGCATCAAGACCAGTGAACGGAGACCGCTCTATGGAAATAAGGCTCTTCGAAAATTTTTGTCAAAGAGATTTGTGAAAGACTTGAGCGAGAATGATGTAGTGTGTAACAAATACAGGCAACTCTACTACTTCTCCCTCAAACAAGGCTCCAAAATACCAGAGGTCCATAATACTAAAGAAGAGGAAAATGCTGCTCCAACTGATCCTGTAACACTACCCATTCTGTCCACTGGATATCGACATGACGCTTGCGGAATATGTGAAAAGAAACCACGTAAACTTGTTGTCATTCCAGAACAGGCCCGGCTTGAGATGTTTGTACAACTTGGTGTGTTCATGAAAGAGGGTTCCAGATGTTGTCCTTCTCATATTTATGGCGGACACTTGACATCAGAGGCGTTGAGCTACGGAGTTTCCGAGAGAGTTAGAAAATGTACCTCACTCAGTAATGATAACTTAAGGAATCTCCTTGACAGTTTAAGAAACTATGCGAAGAAAAATGCATCCACTCGTCTGGATTTCGATAGCGAGACCTCTCTTTCTGACGAGGATTATCGCAACCTCACAGGACTCACACAGACGCAGTTCGATGATCTGATGCTTAATGTGGAGGATATTAAGACATCCAAATCCAGAAGCATCCGCACCTGTGTTGCCATTTTGCTGATGAAACTGCAATGTGCTCTAGACAGCAAAATGCTGGCTACCCTTTTCAATATGAAAAAGTGGCAGGTACGCTAAATTGACGCTTAAACACTGATCATTGGTGTTTAATTGTTCTTTTTAGAAGATAATAATTTTTTAAACATTTTAAAAGTTTAATTAAAAACAAGTTCCGTGAATAAATCTTTCTATTTTTTTCAGGTACGCAGAGCCGTTTCCTCAGCCAGACGCTCCCTTATGAAGGACTTTGTGCCACAAAACCTGGGATTTAGCCACATTTCTCGAGACGACGTCATACAAAAGCATAGAGGCTTCTAGCACAGGAATTGTTTTCCCCTGGTATGACAGAAACCCCAGCCTTGCTAGTGTTGGACGGAACCTACATATACATCCAGAAGTCTAACACTTTCACCTTTTCCAGACGTTCCGATAGCCTACATAAACATCGCCCTCTTGTAAAGCCCATGATGGTTGTCACGACATCCGGATACATTGTGTCCGTCCTAGGACCATATCTGGCGGATTCCAAAAACAATGACGCGGGTATTCTAACCCACATGTTAGAAAGAAATGCTGAAGAGATGAGAAATTGGTTACAGGACGGAGACACATTTATAGTCGACCGTGGCTTCAGAGACAGCGCGGACGTTCTGGCTGACATCGGAATAAGAATGGAGTTGCCAAGTTTTCTGAAAGGAGCAAGGCAACACTCCACTGAGGAGTCTAGCAGTTCAAGAATGATTACCAAGGTATCTTTTTGATTAGATCATACGTTAAGTATTTTTATATGAAAGTCAATCTAAGTTTTATTTCTGATGTATTCTTTTTGCAAAAAAAAATGTTCATATCTTTTAAGGTGCGTTGGGTTGTGGAGTCCGCCAACGGACGAATAAAGCGTTGGAAGTACCTTGACCGCACAGTATCCAATAATCAGATTCCATTCATAGCAGATATTGTCCTCCATTGAGTTTTGGAACTGACGACGATCAAGCAATCGCATTGAAAATGCGTCATTTGTCACAGAAGGGAAAAGAGCTCAGAGAGCTCGTGGAAAGCGAGGGTTGGGACAGGAGGCCTTCCCAGTGGAAAACCCTTGATGCAGATTGTGTTGCCTTAGATTTCCCTATTCTGTCGGAAGATGAGATTTGAAATATCACATTAGGAACCTATCAGGTCAAGATGGCCAGAGCGTGCACGCATGAACATTTCCAAGAAGACGGTGCGCATGATATTCTTATTGCAGAAGATAAACCAAACATCATTGGGGCAAAAATACAAAGTCGTCACGTGTCGGCCAAAAAATACCTTTGTTGGATTCGCTACAGTGAAGGAGTCATTATATCGTGGTACTGTAAATGTAAGGCTGGGTTCCGTGTTGTAGGGTGTTGTGCACACATTACCAGCGTGCTTTGGTATCTTTCCTTTGCGCGTCACCAGTCTAAACCTTTGAAAGACGTTCGAAACTGGGCGGATCACCTTGAAGACGCTGCACGTGTTGTTGATGAATCGGACAGTGGTGCAGAGAGTCCGACGGAGGAATGGATGTTGACTGCTTTGAAGTCTTGTTATGATATTTTCTGTGATAAAAGTTCCTTTTTATAAACATGAATTGATTTTAAGAATTGCATATGTCATTATTAAATATCCTCTACATTTTCCTCACTTTGAATTTTCGTTGTTTTACCTAATCAGCAGAAGGGGGAAATGATAAGCTAAATATGCATATCAGTTGTTTATACGAATAGATTTTATCCTCTGACGTGAGAAAACTATATAGAGTGGAACATTATTTTAACAAGGATTTTCAAGGGAAAAATGTTTTGTATATCAAGGGTATGTCGATTCAAGAAGTACAATATAGTATACGGCGACATGACTGAGGAAAGGAATAGAGAGACCAGTTGAAATAGTTTGTGTTGCATTACATTGCCTGCAGTAAATTCTTTAAAAATTTGGCATACTTTCAAAGTGAAAAAAAAAACTATTCCATGTATAAACTTTATTGCATGTTCTTTTTCTTTTTCTATATACTTGTATGTACAAAAAAATCTCCAATCGTTTATATGTTTGGTTTTTATATGAGGCAAATGATATATAACGTCATTGACGTCGTCCAGATTAACGGACGTCGACATCGGAATTAACGTGACGGTAAAATAATGTCCAGTACATGCAACGTGGTCAGATATCAGTAAATTATACATTATTAGAAAGATAAAATTCTAAATTTCACGTATAATAAATATCAATATTTTTTCAGAATCGGCGAAATTCGCCACAAAACGTACTTTGTTCTTTCTCTTATTAATGTTGATAGGTATTAGGCAGACAATAGTAGGAGGTTATTGCTCCTTATATATTCTTTCAATATTCCAAAGGATTTCTATGAAAATTGAACTGTTTAATGAACTTTGTAATTTTACTAATGTAAACATCAATTATTATAATGTTAATATAGAGCATACGGAAAACCATACAGTAATGCTTTAAAATTATCATGGCGTCACATTATCGATTTTTAATTCCAGTTGAATAGATTTATGCCGTGACATACTATATTCTACCTGTGTTTCACCTGACTGCGTCTAAACCAAAACAAAATTCCTGAAATGGTTTAAAAAGGAATGTAGAAATAACCACAAAAAACTATTATCCTACCTTTTAATAATTTGAAATTTTTTTAGTAATTTTGGTTGAAAAAAGAAATATAAGTAAATTGAAATTATTAAGTTAAATCAACTACTTAGATAAAAAAAACAACATAGCATTTGTATAAAATTTTGCAAAATATGATGGTTGTCCTAAAAAACTTTTTGAATATATCTTTGACGAAATTAAATAGTTTGCACTTTGTTTGAAAATGATATTTTCGTTATTTTGTCAAATATTATGATGCTGTAATGTCATGTACATGTGAAAAAAAGTAATTAAAGGGAGTTAAACATTTTTAATCGGTGCACGGGAGCCTTTTGATTTGTTTGTGAAGTTTTCGTTATTCCCATGCATTAAGGAAAGATAATGTGACAAAGGTTACCTCAATAAAAACTCATTTGTAAAAATCAGTACTATTTTGTATTTAATTGACATCACGTGTCAAAAATATTTTAGACATACTTTAAAAACATCTTTCCAAATATAACATCTTATTTAAAGAATAAAATGCTTTCTTTGTTTGTTGTTACTTGAAAGAACGGAAGCAGCTGTTGCAGAAAAAATACATAACCTTCGTGAGCGGGTTATGTAATTTTTTTTTTTGCAATAGCTGCGACCGTTCATTCCAGTAATAACAAACAAAGAAAGACATTTTATTGTTTATATTCATATCTGTAAAATAATCAATTAAAGTAGGATAAAAAGATTAATTATTGTAATAATGATGCGAACGTCTTTATACGTTTCATTGATGGAACAGCCACTGATTAAGAAATCTGTACAGGCGACATGCCTATTGCAGTTTATGCAGTGATGAACGCAATGGGGTTTCTTAAGAAATAAAGGAGAAAATATTCAGTGGGTGTAAATATAAACTGGTATGCAATGCATATGTTTTCATATTTTTTATTTTCATTTTCGATTTGGGGGCAAGGTTTTCAAAATTTAACACGTGATAAAGGGTTGTTTTATGCAAAGGTGATCTCACTTACTTACTGATAGATCATGTAGATGGCACGAACTGAATCATACATTGCTGCACCTGCTTTCTCATTTAACTTTTGTTATACGTACTCATAAATTATTTAAATTATCAATAATAATTCATTTATGTAAAGATCTTCTTATTTTAATGTAAATATGGATACATGTTTAAACGAAATCCGGGAAAAACAAATAGAATTGAAGCTCCATGTCCATTAAAGCAATACAAACTTCCAGAGGTCAAACAATTTAGAGCTGATACCAGGTGTGATGAAGGAGAAAGCATTTCCTGCGGACGGGCCACATCTGTCGTGTGCTCCTTGTCATGATCGGGTAAAACCCGTTACCAATTTAATATGTAAATAATGTCCTAACAATTTTTATAGAAAAAAAACGTCAGCATTTGATTGTTTATTTGGCAGATTGTTTTTGCTGACAAGGTCATTGTATCGACCATGGAGCTTTTAAAATGAAGACTTTAAGCGAGACTACAGATATTCTTTTTTAACATGTATCGTTTTTTTTATCAATTACTTACCTTAGAAATTGCTCATACGTAGAGACTGTTCTGGCACATCGAATCATCTAAGAGATATAAACTCTATATCCCACCCTTGATGTTTTAGAGGTCCGTGTTTGCTCTGCTCTTATTTTGTATATTTGTTTAATGGACGTTGAGATTGAATACTGTTCGTTATTTCCATATCCTTCATGCAGCTAATCATGATTCACATGTAGAAGTATATTGAATCCAAAGTTAACGATTGAAATGTCACCACGTTTATCATGAAGCTAGAATTATCTTCTTTTTCTAGTAAAACATCTAAATAAGAAATACAATATATGCGTCAGACTCTATGGTACCTTTTATTCCGAGATCACTGAGATATATCGTGTCGACATTTCAATCGAAATGTTTTTATGAATAAACAAGTGTATATCCCGTTTCCTATTTAATTTCCAATATTTAGTTATTCAGTGTTTCAATATTTAAAAAAATGTGACCATGGATACAAAATACAAGAAACAAAAACAATAATGTTTTTTTTTCTATCAATTCATTTAAATTTTATGTGTATGCAGATGTATATGTTTTGTAGCTTTGAGCAACTTTAATTCATTGAATATTCCTTACAAAAGGCCTAGATTCTTTTTTCATGTTTATGAAAAAAATTATGATTATTACAGATTACGGGTATATTTTCTAGAATTTGGGGTGTTTAAAATTAATACGACACTCATTTATCACACACTTAGTAATAAATACAGGTTTCTTGCATAGGCGATATGGCTGACATCATAAAAGCCGTATCAGCCCTGTGGGGTTGATATGGATTTGCGGGGTTGATAACCTATATCAGCCCTGCAAATCAATATCAACCCAGCAGGGCTGATACTGCTATTGTGACGTCAATATCACACCCTAAGTAAATTAAGGATGAATACTTCTGATCAATTTACCCCAAATGGGTCTTCGTACTTAGACATGTCGTAAAATTCAAACTGATAACAATTTACAAAGAAGTTTTTAAAGTTTTTATAATTTGTATGTTTAACTATATTTATTTTTAAATAAAAAATCTTTCTATGTTCTATAAATGACCAACACGTGTGCAAAATTACGATATTTACGACATAGGCCTAAGAAAGTCGACAAGAGAAATCGACATCGAGAGGGGAAGATCGAAGACTCATGAAGACGGGATCGCCCGTTTCAAAGCGACAGGAATGCCGAATGTCACTAAATTAAAAGAGTCAAGCGACAGAAATTTTAAAACATTAAGAAAATTGTCGAAATCACAATTAAGCATACAGGAACATTCTCGAAAGCGGTACCCAAACATGCCAGCCAAGAGCGCCGAAGTGTGTTGACGCAGTGGAAAAGCGAAAATGTAGGTTAACAATGCTTTCAAACTGATTGAAAATAGCAATGTTTATGTGTTATAGATACAAAGGTTTCAAAATACATAGTATACTGTCACACCGCAAACTCAAACATAGCAAATTATAGGCCTACATGTTACATGTAGCCTACGTAACGTTAGGCCTAAGGTCTCCAGAGGTGTGCAGACGACAGCATTCGCATTATCATTTTTATTACAACTTAGGCTTTTAGTATATGATAAATTACCTTTGATATTGTAAATGCAGAATCTCTATCTCAAATTTATAGACATACCGTAAGAAAATAAAAAGATAACTTCTATAATTTTTAGCTGTTTACATTCCGTAAGAAACTAGGTCGCTTCATTCTATGGCGGCCTATGCGGGTTAAAAAAAATGGAATATTTCTGAAACATCATGGAACATGTAGAAATTATTTTAGTCTAAATTTCAGGCCTGGGTTCATTAAAACAAAGTCAGATAGACAAAACAATGATTTTATCATTTTTTTAATAATGATATTACCAGTAAATTATAATCTATTTTTTTTTCTAAAATTTTTTTTTACAGGTACATAAGTCTTGTTTTCACAAGAATCACTAATGAAGGCTTTTAGAAGAGAGCAGGGTTTAAGAACCACTGAAATCAGATGGAGAAAACCATAAAAATCAGATTGAGAAAGTGGGACTGAATTTGACTAATCCGTGTGAAGCCACCATCCAACACCAAAAACCAGGACCCAATCTGGAACCCCCAGGCCAAGAGAAAGAGAGGACATCCAGCAGACTATTGTGAAGTTTAATGTGTTAATTGATTACTTTTTGTTCTCAAAAATCTTTTCCTAACAAAATTGTAAATATTACCTGAAATTATCACATTAATTTTGAATATTTGGTGAATAAAACACATACTTTGATGCCTAAATGCTTGAATTATTTTCATTAAATGCTGAAAAAGAAACATGGGGTGGGGATATAAAAAATATCAAAACTTTCTTATATGTGCACTAACCTATACTTTTCATGCTATGAAATGAAGCCATAATACCTAAAGAAACTGTGCAACAATTTTCTTAAAAAGTTTAATTGTAGAAATATGTTTTTCTTTGCTTTTTCGAGCAATTTTATAGGGAAAAATGTGCCTAATTTTGACATGGGTGAACAACATATTTGGGTACAAGTTATCTAATGGGTATCTATTTGCTCTTATTTTGTTTAAAAAATCAACTTTGCAATACTTTCAAGTGAACTTAAGCCAGATTAAGATTTAATTCACTGTATTTATAAGTTTTATGAGGCATTTTATTGTCTAGTAGCATTTTTAAGGAAATTTCCCATGCTCTATTTTGGCCTATGTTCAAAGGGTTGAACCTCTCTTAGATGAACACTAACATACACTTTTCTTGTCTTTAAATTATTCCTTGGATATTAAACTTTCAGAAAAATGTAAGCATTTGAAAAGTTTAATGCATGTTTTTTTCCGCATATCATAAGAATACATCCTTAAACCACAAAACAGTACTTGTGATCATACACAAAAAACTTTATTCGGTAATAACCGATATTTGCCCCCCAAACCAAACTTTGATGAAGAAAAATTCAATAATGTTCTTAAATAGGGGGTGTATGCTGACGTCAACGCCCCTGAATAATTTCATGAGTAATGACGTCATATGTACGAAATGACGTCACAAACATGACGTGTAAATTTAATTTTTTTTTTATGAATTCTACAGAAAAATGTACATATTTCGTCGATATTCTGAGTAAAAGTCACCGAGTGTATGTGTGTTCAGGCTCAATATTTTGATATTATGTGTAGAATGATAATATGAATGAAATTTGTAAATATTGCTTCTGAACAAACTTGTGCTCTATAAATTCTAAAGCTAAAATTGTTGAAATTGTGTCCATTTAGTCCTCTTTCTGAAAAAGAATGTGACGTCATAAAAACAAAAATTGTGAATAAACTACTTTGAAACAATAATATGTTCTGTTAATTTATATTTCTCATACAATTTATTGAATTTAGCACCTTTCAGGAATTTTCAAAATTTGACTTTTGTGAGGGGGAAAAATATACAATATACCGCATATTGTTCTTTTGGTGGGTTCATATTCTCTTAATTTTAACTTTTTGAAAATAAGGTCAATCTAAATTTACAAATACATGTACATGTAATACTAGCACATTATTTTCAAATTACGGATCAAGTGCATTGAAATAGAAATAGAAACAAACCCGAATTAAATGAGACAATTTTGACCATGTACATGTATGTAAAATGTCCATGCATGAATATTTACTTATTTTCTTCTAAACTTAATGCATGCTGTAATTTATTAATAAGTATGTGATAAACATATTAATACATACACTTTTCCACATCTCATCCTGTATCAGCCCTCGACCAAATCAGCCCTCGAGCCTTCGGCCCTCTGGCTGATCTTGGTGTCTCGGGCTGATACAGGATGTGATTTGGAAAAGATTTTGCATTATTCTCTATGTATCACCTCTCCCCTAAGAAGTGAAGAGCTTTGTTTAATAATATTTCATCTCCAAAGATCCATTTACTTGAACTTTGAAAATGAAAAGTATTCGTTGACATAAATTCAATTTAATTTTTCCTTTTTGTAGCCCCATCGTCATACTCTTATTCCTTTATAATTTTAAACAAAAAGTTTTACCTTTGAAAACGACTTTGATAAAAAAGATAAGAAATTATAATATTTCAGCAATGAATTAAATTGATCGGACGGTAATGAAGACAAGATAGAACATCTCCAAATGACTTTGATTCAGTATCAAATCCGTCATTTATGCCATCAAGCAATTTCCATTATATGTTTATAACATGCAGCTAACTTTCTAAAAGGATATTAAAATAATTTTATATGATATGATTGTATGACTTTCAGAAGCAAAGAACCAGATAATGAGATTGAAAAAAAAAATCATTATTAAGAAACATTATAAGATCCTATGTTTAGTCGAAACTGAGCAAAATTGCTTTTTCAAACTTGTAAAATTAATATTCCATGGTTTATAGGATCAGAATTAGGAAATGCTGAATTACATATATTGTATATTCAAAATACTATTTACACATTGGCTTTAATTTATTTCCGACATTTCGGCTGTCAAAACGTTTGCATATCAAGTCTAGATATTATTCCATCTAATTAATTGATCAAATTATTTTCACTGAGAATATCCCTTTTTTACGTTAACACTTTTATTGTAATATATTTACATTCGCTGTGTTTTTCTTGTAAACTTACTGTGAAATTGATTTGAAAACCATTTTCGTGTATACTCACGCGTAGAAATATGCACGGAGAAACGTGCGTTTATGTGACGTCACAATGAGGCTGCAGCGACGTTAGTAAAAATGCAACTATATAGGGCAAATTCAAATATTTTGTTTATTTTAGCTACTTATAAACAATTAAAATGTAACTATAAGTAATTTTTTTCAGTTTAGTGTGAATTAGTGGTGTGTGAATCACACAGACTTGCACATTGGCATATTTTACATGAAGCTAGCGGGCTTCATGAAATATGCTTACGTGACAAGTGTGTGTGTGTGATCCACACACCAATAACTCACACAAAACTAAAAAACATTCCTTAAATGTTTTACAATTTTTTTTCAATTATAATTTTCTACACATGAAGTTTTCTTACAGTGTTAATCAAACAATGTTTTAAAAAACAAATTACGTTTACCAAAATACCTTGTGTAAAATATTGTATTTAATCTATTTGATCAGATTGTGTTCCCTTTTACTTAGACGCAATACAAGATGGAAACACTCAGATTCAGCACTCGGTGTAAAGGAAGACGATGTTCTCACTGTCAGAGGGAGACAGAATTCTACTGCAACACGTGTACATGCGACCTGTGTCTAGTGTGCAAAGAAAGTCACGTGATTAGTCTAGCTACTAAGTACCATAATATTGTGATTTACCGAGAGAAATTGAAAAAACATAACCAAACAAGAGATGTGTATGAGGCACCCAGACGGCATCTATAACAAATATTGCTTTTCATGTAAACTTCACCCCGTGTGTCCTCAGTTCCCCCTTCGCAGCACTGTTAAGGCTTACTATGAGAAATCAACGGAAAATAAAAGTGCAAAAACGGGAATTGTTTTTAAAATGGAATTTATTTTTACTCAGCTATTCTATAATCACAGAACTTTAATACTTATGGAAATAGTATAGTATAACATACTCTGTACTGTATAGAGTTTGGTCCCATCGATGGACAGTCACGTGATGAACGCATAGTAGGTACACGGAATGTAGGTCAATAACAAATTTCAATATCGCAAGGGCATACCCTAATTGAAATTAAAAATTCAAGCTATTAATTGTTTCTGTATACTTTGTAGTTTCTGAAAAGTGCTGCTGCTTTGAATAGAATTTCCGTTTTAATATTGAAATGTTTAAGTAAATAGGCCAATGTCGAAATATGTTAGACTTTTACCGAATATTTTGTGTACTTATAAAATCACGGCCTCGATTTAAAGAAAGCAGCAGCACTTTTCAAGTTAAGGAATATATCCTTTATCTATATTTTAAAAATGGTTCAGATCTATGCAGTGTATGCCCTTGCGAAAGTACGATTTTATGAGGCATCTCGATGTAAAATATACGTAACCTGTACATAAAACACGACATAATTAATAAAATACATTCTCTTTGTAGTTAATTAACAATCGCACTAAACAAAGGCTTTACCTTGGTATTAATCGACTATTTAAAACCTGTAAATAAATTTCGTTTAATAATAAAACGCATTTTTCATTGTTAGAAAAAATCCTCAATCTGCCTCTCACAGCACATGTAATACGTCATGTTTACCAAAATGACGTCATGTTAACAAGTTTATCGCGATCAGTGCATTGTTTATAACCAGCTACATGGGATTTAACTAGCAGGTTTTTTTAATGCATTGATTAGTTTTATTGTTGTTTATTATGCTTATACAGTTAAAAGTTGCAAATTATTTCAATTTCGGGTATTATGAGAAATACATAAAAGTCATATTTTTGTGTTACGTCACAGTAAACTTTTCCAGTATAAATTAGGCCCCGCCCCCTTATTCAAGCCTTAACAATGCTGCGTTGCTTGTCGTAAAAGGCGACTAAATGGGGCGGTCCTTCGGATGAGACCGTATAAACCGAGGCCCCGTGTCACAGCAGGTGTGGCACGATAAAGATTCCTCCCTGCTCAATGGCCCTGAGTGCCGAGCAAAGGCCCAAATTGCAGCCCTTCACCGGCAATGGTGACGTCTCCATATCAGTGAAATATTCTGTAGAGGGACGTTAAACAGTATACAATCGATACAATCATGTAAACTTCCTATCTTTTCCAATGTACAGAACAAAGAAACAATCAAGTATTGGACATTTAAACAGCATACAGAACAAGCCGAGAACAACAAAAAGAAACCATTCAAAAAACCAGAAGTGATACTCTCTATAACAATTCTATTCTATTGGCAGGAATAAAAATTGATAAAGAAACCTGTTACAAGGAAATTTTCAACCGTAAATCAGAGATGTCTACAAAAGCGGGGAAATTTAAGGACTGTATAAAAACTGTTCTATGTGATGTCAAAATTAAATATACAATTTTAATGACGCAACGAATTCAAAAACAGAAGACAAAAATGAATAGAGCCATTGCGAGCATAGAGAACCATGAACATATATCTGATAGTACCGCAAACAGACTGCTAAAATTCCTCTCATTACATAAGAAAAGTTGTTTTCTCACGAAAAGAAAGTAGTCCTAAACTTACCAAGCATGCCCTGCTCTCCTTGACCAAGGGAATTAACATGGCTGAAGTAAATAAATTACTGAGTGAAATCCAAATCACAGGGACTGGAAAAAGGCAATTAAGCAATGAATGTCTGCTGAAACTGATGCCTACACCCGTGATGTACAAAACTGTTCTAGTAAGGAGTGTAAGCGAAGTAACTCACATTTCCTGTGAGACATCAGAGCGGGTGTGGATAAGTGATAGGTATACCAATCTGATCTTGACCAACACAACAGGCGACAAACTGTATCATTTGAATGATTTAAGTAGCTATTTTGGATTACATACAGTGAACATTACTTGCGATCTTGTTTACATAGATAGGTTAGATAACGTTAACAGACTATCTCAAGAAGACAAAATAAAGTTATTTGATAAAGAATGCAGGAAGACCAAGGAGAATGCGCTGTTTATACTGCTCTCCCTCTAATGGAGATCTGCTAGTACATGTAGGTATTTATAATAATGATACCATGACAGGCAAGGCTACAATGCATACGCAGCACAGTTAAGGTTACAAGTGGAAATATCGGCGATTTTTTAGATAAAAAATACATACATTTTTAGAATGGACAAATCTTTTCAGGTATTCACTGATATGTAAAAAATTTAATGTGGATTAAATCTACATGTTAGTAACATCTAGATTTTTTTATTTAGACTTTTCAAATGATGGCGACGTCACATGACTTTGGCAAGTATACTTGCAATTTAGAGGTCATCTATAAATTTCAATATTGCAAGGGCATAATCAAGTTAAAAATCTTAGTTTATTTTATAATTCTTTTCAATACTATATGTAGTTTGTGAAAAGTGCTGCGAACCTATATAGATTTCCTTTTTAATTGATAAAAATTAATTTGTTGGACGGCATGTTAAATATTTTGCTGGTCAACCACATTAAATATAGCTATAATTAATTTATTTGCAAGATTTCAAGAGGTTCGCAGCACTTTTCAAATATCTTAAGGCTTCTTGAGTTTATGTGTAAAATTTTGACAAAATTCATTGAGGGTATGCCCTTGCAATAAATCGGTTTATGAGGACCCTTCCACTTTTTTTTAATGAATCTGCATACAAACACACGACAGTATCGCTTGTCTAGAGAATGCATATACAGTTTATAAATAAAATACTAAAGTAGACATCACATCCAAGTTAATGGCTTTTTATTTTACTGAAAATAATATTTTATTTGAGAACAAAAGACATTTTTCATTGTACAAAATGTGACTTGATAAGCCTCTCACTGTGTAAAAACTGCGTCATTTTTTGCGAGATGACGTCACATTGACAAGTACATTGCAATCGATGCATTGTTTGTATACTGTTGTGTGGGATTTAACAAGCGACAAAATTGCATTTAATAGTAAGTTTATATGTAGTATACAGCTATCCAGCTGTTAGAAATAGCAAATAATTTCATTTTGTGGTATTCTGAACACCTTATATTATGCGTGACGTCATAGTAAACATTTCCCGTACAAATTAAGCCCCGCCTCCTTACTGTAACCTTAACTGTGCTGCGTAATGACACAGGGCAAAACATTAAGACAATAGAATACAAAAACGCAGGAGAGAAACTCTTCCTTAGCCCTATGTATATCACAGAGAACTGCAATAGAAATATTATTGAGTCCGACATTTTCTGTGTAGTAGTGACCGACCACGAAGGAAAATATCGTTTCTCCTACTCAGGACCTCCATCAAGATTATTTCTAAGACCACGTGGAATCTGTACTGACGCATTATCACACATTCTGGTGTGTGATGTGTATACTAATACAATTCATATGATTGACAAGGACGGTAACTTTCTGTCATTGATATTGACACCGGAACATGGGATCATTGAGCCACTGAGCCTAAGTTATGATGACAAAAATCATCTTCTCTATATTGGATCAGCAACTAACAACATAATTTGTGTATACAGATATATAGAAAGGCAAAACTTTCTCGCAAGTAGTTGCAATTAGTTGCTTGGTAACAGGTTTACATACATGCAGCAATCGAACCATCTGCTAAGATTATATCCTGTAAATTTACTTTGTACATTCCATTTTCCTTTGTTTCATTTTCATTTTTGCCAAATTGGTCCATATTAATAAAATAGTAAGTAAAAATTATATATCTTACACATTTGAAATAAACATCAGATTGTTCTTTATATCTGAAAAGTATGTGTCATGAAATTAAACTTATAGAGGTTTTTCAAAGAAGTCATTTTAAAGGTAAGACGGATCTAGCGTAGATTTGACCGATAAGCACTGATGTTATCCTCTATTTACAAAAAAAGTAACTTCTCAATCTTAATAGAGAGAATATTTTTAATCTTCAATATCATGATTTTTAATTTGGTTGGGTGATGCTAGGTTTGGGTCATAGCTCTAGAATAAAACACAGTTCGAAAATAATTTTACAAGAAATTATTATACGCTGCATTCTCAAACAAGCTATTAAGGACGCAAATGAAATATATCTATTTTTTCCACTTTTGATGTCTGTCAGTAAATACAAGACACACACCATTTGTAAAACGGTTAAAAGAAAAGTTTTTGCGTTTCACATTTACATGAAAATGTATTTTTAGGGATTTATCATGAAATCAATGTTAAAACAATGATTTTAAATAGTTTATATATCTATGTTTAATGATTTAGAAACATGAAATATAATGTTGATTAAGAAAGATAATTAAAAAAAACAGAAACTTTCCCCCACTTACAATCTGTAAAATTAGAATTTCAAAGGAGTTTGAACTTGTAGATTGTATTACGTCTGCTATCAATAAAAATATATTTACAAAAATATATATGCAAAAAAGTTACATTAATTAATGAACTAATGTAACATTGTACAGTAACACAACAGAATTGTAAATAATAATTGAATGATAGAATAACAGGATTTTCATGAATGCAGAAAAGCCTTCCCTAAAGAAAAGAATCCAAAAGTTTAATAATATTTCTTCAGACAATTTAGAAAAAATGGAAAATACTCGATACAGTTTGACCATATCCGATGACTTAAAACTTTTAAAGGAAAGTATTTCAAAATTTAGGCTTAATTATTCTCTCAACTTAATCAGAGATTACAGAGCTCACCTGAACAAAACTTGTCTATAAGTATACACAAATCCCACAATTTAACCACCATTCTTAAAGTGTGCATCCAAAAATGCAAACAATTATGCAAATTTGATCTGATAGTGCTTGGAGTAACTTGGCATACACCTTTCCAAACACGTAATTCAAATCAAGTTTCTCAAGCAAGTTTGAATGTGTATTTCCTTTGATGCATCATTGAAGTAACTTTAATTAAAATAGGCCTTATCGTACGCGTGTTTTAATAATAGTTTTGGGCCCATCACTTTTACCTAGTCCATTGTCTGGAAACGTATGTTGGATCAAAAATCCGAAGAAACTCCATTAGTGTGCATCCTTTGATGTATAATCCATGCAGGTTTGCTGACATGTCAGGAATGTACCTGCTCATTTGGAAAATGTAGGTAAGATCCAGCATCTGAAGCAAGCCTGGTAGTATACGTCCTTAGATGTAGCATCCAGGCAAGTTTGCTTAACAAAGGGTTCAAATTTACTTGCCAATATGAACTGCATAACAAGAGGCCCCTGGTCCGCTCGCTCACCTGAGCATGAGGGCTAGTTAACAAACGCAGCACAGTTAAGGTTACAAATGGAAATATCAGCGATTATTAAGATAAAAATACATACTTTATTAGGATGGGCGAATCTTTGTAGGAATTCACTGATATCAAAAAATGTAATGTTGTTTAATTTTCTACATGTTGGGGACATTTAGATTTTTTATTTAGACTTGTCATGTGATGTCGACGTCACATGACTTTGGCAATTATACTTGCAGTTTAGAGGTCATCCATAAATTTCAAAATTGCAAGGGTATGATCAAGTTAAAAAGCTTTGTTTATTTATAATCCTTTTCAACACTATATGTAGTTTCTGAAAAGTGCTAGGAACCTATATAGATTCCCTTTTTAATTGGAAAATTTTAATTTGTTTGACGGCAGATTGAATATTTTGCTGGTCAATTACATTAAATATAGCTATAATCAATTTTTTTCAAGATTTCAAGAGGATGCGCAGCACTTTTCAAATATCTTTATGCTATATGTGAAAAATTTTGACAAGATACATTGAGGGTATGCCCTTGCAATAACTCGATTTATTAGGGCCCTTCACTTACTTTTTCAATGAATCTGCATACAAACACACGACAGTATCGCTTTTCTGTAGAATGCACGTACAGTTTATAAATAAAATACTAAAATAGACATCGCATCCAAGTTATTTACTTTTTATTATACTGCAAAGATATTTTATTTGAGAACAAAAGAGATTTTTATTGTACAAAATGTGACTTGATCAGCCTCTCACTGTGTAAAAACTGCGTCATTTTTGTGGGATGACGTCACATTGACAAGTGAATTGCGATCGATGCATCATTTATATACTGTTATGTGACATTAAACAAACAACAAAACTGCATGTAATAGTAAATTTGTATGTAGTATACAGCTATTCAGCTGTTTGAAATATCAAATATTTTAATTTTGTGGTATTTTGAAGACGTTATTTTATGCTTGACGTCATAGTAAACATTTCCCGTACAAATAAGGCTCCGCCTCCTTAATGTAACCTTAACTGTGCTGCAAATCAGCTTTATATTAAAACGTTTTCTTGTTGGGGGAGGGGGATTTGAATTTTGTATTACTTGAGATTGCCACTATATCAATAAAAAAAATACATGTACAATTTTGCCATACTTGAAAAGAAGATTTTTAAAGACTTTTCCAACATAATACTCGAACTCCAAATGTGACCCCTGGTCAAGACCCCCGGACTTTATTTGAATAAATTAAAATCTTTACCGCATATACATGCTCACAGAACTAACAAAACTTGTTCTGGAGAAGATTTTTCCTATATTGTTATGCAAAATTTTGATCACTCATTGTGGCCAAACCCTACTCCTAGGGGTCATGATTTGAACAAATTTGAATCTACACTACCTGAGTATGCTTCCATCTGAGTTTTATCTTTCCTGGTTCAATGGTTCTAGAGCAGATTTTTAAATATTTTGTTATATATCCCAGTGTAAAACTTAGATCAGTGATTCTACATTACCTGATGATGCTTCCACATGAGTTTCATTTCTCCTGGCCGAAATGTTCTGCACAAGAAGATTTTTAATTATTTTCCCTATATATTCCTAGGTATAACTTTGATCCGCCATACCCCTCAGGGGTCATGATTTAAACAGACTTGATTCTATAATGCCTGAGGATGCTTCCACATGACTTTCATCTTACCTGGCTCAGTGGGTTTTTAAAGAAATATTTTTTTTCTTCTATATATTCCTATATAAATCTTTGACCAGCCGTTAAGGCCCGCCCTACCCCCGGAGGTCATGATGTGAACAAACGTGAGTCTACACTATGAGGATGCTTCAACATGAGTTTCATCTTTACTGGCCCAATGGTTCTGTGGAAGATTTAAAATATTTTTCCTATATAAAAATTTGATCGGCGATTGTGGCCCTGCCATACTGCCAGGGGGTCATGATTTGAACAAATTAAACTTGAATCTTCACTACCAGAGGATTCTTACACATGAGTTTCCTCTTTCTTTTCTTGAGAAAAGTTTTTAAAAAGTACCACTAATTTTTCATTAATTCATGATTTGGAAGAGAGCTTGGACTTTCATCTAAAATAAACTTCACCCCCCTTACCCAAGGATGCTTTCTGTACATTTAATAATGATATACATGTACAGCATGTGTGTTGTCATTTAATGAAAACCAAACCTGAATTTAACATGTTTAAGGTATTAAATCCCTAATAGGATCAAATTCAATGAAACTTAAATACATAACAGATAAGTAGGCATTTAATACTCAGTTTATATACATGCTTTCCATTTATCGGTATTAGTATGTATAGTGGAATGTGTCCTAATTTATGACCTTCAATTTTGGTAAGAGTTATCTCCCTTTTTTATTTATAAAAAATCAATTGTTATTCTATTTTTAATGTTTCGATACATCTTTCCATCGCATGGTTTATTGATATTCAAAATATTTGAATTTTTATTCTGAAAAAAAAAAACGCTTTTCCCTATAGACTTCAATGCAATATTTGTTAATTAACTACTGCTTTTTTAATGAACTTTTTGAAATTTTCTATAAAATATATAAAATTATAAAATACTTTAATAAAATATCAGAATATTATGTACTTGACAAAAATTTAAGGGTAGGGAATTTGGCCCCATTAGGGACGGAAATCCTTAAGTGAAGAAATATCTGAAAATTGGGTAACAATTATAACCATGTTCACAAGAAGGATATAAAGACAACGAACAGTATTTAAAAATATCAAAGTCCATAAAACAATACAAAACAGAAGCATATGCAGAGCAAACGGTGTGTTCCCATTTTGCACACATTTTAATTACAGGTAAGAAAATTACTAAATTACAGGTGAGATAATTACTAAATTGCTTTAGTCTATACCATAATTAGTAAATAGGTGGAAGTTGAACTTATAGTGAAAATTGAGAAAATAAATACAAAGTTAATGTATCTTCTTTGTTTGGGCAATATTTTCACATTAATTTTTATTCTCTATTTTCTTTATTATTTTTTATATCTTTAACTCATTTAGAATTTTATCAAAATTGAAAAGTATTCTTTTTTAAAGAAATTTTTACTTAATTAATTAAATAATATTAAATAAATATTGATATTTTATTCAATAAGATCAAATTTTATCCCGTAAATAAAAGAATAAAATTGTATAAAACCTCTTAAGTATACTTTAAGCTAAATCAGGTACATCCTGTATTCACGGGTAAATCCAGGTAAATTTAAACCAGAAATCAGACTATAATAAAAAAAAAATAGCTATCAAACACACTTCACATCTATTGTTCTTACCTAAGTATCAAATGTTTGCAAAACGGTAACACGCCGAGCAAACACAGACCTCCGTAACATCAGAGGTGGGATTAGGTGCCATAGAGGAGCGAGCAGCCCCTGCTGACCGGTCAATATGGTCACTCTGATTAAAATAAAATTTCATATGAGTGAATATACTGAAGTAAGTTGAGATTATTTTTTTTTCTGAATAATGCTCTAAAAAACAAAAAATTACATCGGAATCATACAAAATAAATTGCATCATATGGTAAAAGTGTGCATTTGAGTATTGGCTTAGTAAAATGCAACGGAAATTAGGTACAGATAAACAGGATATCGACATCAGTTCATACAAAAATGAATTCCACCATATAACATGCCTAACAAAGAGTACACTGATATTTCAAGCAGTTGCAATGAGAAGACAGAAAATTTGTTACATTCACACAGAAAAACAGACAGGCACACAAACATTTAAGAGTAATACACCATACCTTGTCTCTGCTAATTGTTTAAAGTTGTAAAGTTAATTACTGTACATACAGTGTGACAGAGCTTCTAAAAATTTTAAGTGACATAGAATTTAGTCAAAATGTCACTTTAGTTAAATGCTGATATATCCTTGAAATCTTGGACCTTATAGGTCACCTGAGCATCATGCAAAGACTTTCTAATCACTAAATTGGTTCATATTTTAAACCAGCGGCCAAGACATTCACAATTTTGAAAGAGGCAACATTGCTCAAGATTGGTTACCCATAAGCATAGTAGTGGGTCAAAAAATACATTTCAACTAATCAGTAATATTCAGATATAACCAGTAGGGCACCCAACCCACAGGCAGAGCTGCCAATCCTTTCGATTTTGGCATAAGGCGTACGAAATTAGTGTCTAAAATACGCCTCACGATTTCTCTCTTTATTCTTCCGATTTCAGTTTTTCTTGTTCAAAGTTTATAATACTGGCATTTTCATAGCTGGCAGTCTATAGTTTCTACTTTTATAATATATTTATAATTCTTACAACGCTTGCTTGTATCATCGTTTTGGTTTAAGAAGGTCGCTCACATTCATTTCAATTTTTTAAATTAAACAAAATGGAAACATGCCTCAGATTGCATGTCCATTTACAAAACATCTTCAGCAGCAAGGGGCCTAGGTGGTCCCTAGACCCCGTCTTGCTATTTGTCATTTCAGAATGTTGGCAGCTTTGCACAGGAAGCTCTGACCCTGGAGCGACACAATTCACAATTCTGGAAAAGGCTCCCTTGCTCATCATAAATATTTTATTTACACAAAAGAGGAGATTTCAATGTATTAATTCAAATAATTAGAGCCCCAACCTTGAACTAGAACCCCATACTGTATCCCTGACCCAGGAGCCTTGAAATTCACAATTCTGCAAGACGAACCAATACTTATTGCAAAACATCTGCCAAGTACTCAGGAGCAGAGGAGAAGATTTTTAGAATTCATGTATTTTTACAAAATAATAGATAGAGCCCCGTCCTAACACCAGAATCCCTGACACCACGGAGAAAGATACACCTGTAATAAATTTTGAGGAGGCATCTTCCTTGTCTTACCTATGTATTTGGTTATTTTGTTTAATAGCGATATCCAGGCACAGAGAAGATTGTCAAAGGATTAATGCATTTTCACTCTATAGTCAATAGAGCCCCTCCCTAACACATGAACCTCTGACCCAGGGGTTATGAAATTCACAATTCTAGAAGAGTTACCCTTCATTTTCATTACTATATATATTGTTTAAAATCCAAGAGCAGGGAAGAAGATTATAAAAGAATCAATATATTTTCACTATACAATCAAAAGAGCCCCACACTTACACCAGAACCCCTGACCCCGGGGCCATGAAATTTCACAATTAAAGATGAAGCATTCTTCATCACCATAACTTTGTATGTAAGTTAGTTTATTCAATATCTAGGAGCAGAGTATACGTTTTTTAAAGAGTTAATTCACATTCACATCATCAATACACCCCCACTCTAACACCAGAACCCCTGACCCTGAGGTAATGAAAGTTTCATTAATTTCATCAGAAGAGGCACCATTCTTCAATTTAAATACAATGTATGTATGTAGTAAGTTTGTTTAATACCCAGGAGCAGAGGAAAAGATTTTCAGAAAATGAATTAATGCATTTTTACTAAATAATCAAAAGAGCCCCACCATTTCACCGAAACTCCTGACCTTGGCCATGGGGCAATGAAATTCACAATTTTAGAAGAAGCACCTTTCCTCATCATTACTATACATTAGATATTTTTCCGCCGAAACGTGGCTGAAAAATGGCCGACTCGATGTCAAACGATATTCAATCAATTAATCATTAGATATTTCTAGTTGATACCAGGGATGGGGTCGATTACTTTCAAAAGTACTCGATTGAATTACAATTACTTTGAATTTTAAAAGTAATCGATTACAAGCTGATTACAGGTATTTTTCATCAATTACATCTGATTACTTTTCCTTCATATAATCATTTTTACTTATGATTACTTTAGATTATACTAAGTTTTATTTTTTTGATTAATGTTCAAGGACAACGGCATTGGTTTTATCTTCTTTCTTTAAATATCATGGTATTTTTAAAGTAAAATTCAGACAAAGTTTGGTGGTACATGTCTTTATATAGATGAATGAGATTTATCTCATGTCATCCGATCTTTATCTTTAATACAAGTAAATATTTTGTGTTATGGTTGAAAGAAATAGAGAAAAAAAGAATTAGTTATTATTATCTATAAATCAAACTGGACATAATTATAATCAAGGTTACACTTGTATATATATAAGAATTCGATAGATAAAAATAAAATAGGATGAAAACAGTTACACAAGTAATTGAACTTCTTCATTAGTGTTGAACTTTTCAATCGAGCTACCAATTATTACCGGGTAGATGTTTTTACTAGAATTAACACATTGACTGGACAAGCATGGATAGTTCAATAATTGTTATTACCCAAGCTGACCTAACTTAAGTATACATGTGTTTTATCACTAAATAAATCACAAATCTTTTTATATACATGTGATAGGGTGATTTATATCTTATATTAAGTATTATATTTCAGGATTAAAATAATTCAGCTGAATTATCATGTTTATTTCTTTTCAGCATTTCATTTATTGAATAAATCCACATGGAATTATTTACATCAATCTGTTTCATTGAGTTATTTATAGATGTATGACATCACAGTGGTCATTTAAACCCCTGTCCCTTTTCTATTTATATCTTGTGTAGTGTCAGGGCAAACTTGGATTACATTGGTTGGTTTGTTTTCCATCTCTTTTGGTTTTTAGCTTAGTTAATTACTTTTGTTGGAGATCTTGGGACATATTGTTTTTTTGTATTTGTTTGTCTATATTGACTTAATTACAACCATGACCAAGACTGGACAGAATATAAGTTGACTTTTACTAATTTCATTATCTCTAAATAATTGTTAATCTATTTAATTCTTATTTTTTAATATTTATTAATATTCTAATATAAAGTATGAAGATTCAGTATTTGTGATTATTTTATGACTTTGTAAATAATGAAAAGTAATGAGTTCATATATCAGTGTATTGTATATTTGGAGAATGGCTCTATATCACATATAGGTATGATGTATATATATTTTGAATATTGTCCATATTATTATATTATTCTGGAAGAGTTCAATATAATTTGATCTTATTGTTTCATCTATAAATTCCGGTATTTATACTCTGTACATATTATTGATTATGAAAGATAACTCTTGATGTTTTATTCATGAGCACAATTAAAGGGAAATAACTCTTATTTTGACCGTGCTATCTGGCAAGTGATCTACATGTATGTATTGTTATAAAATATCTAATATATTGTTTATATCTCGCAGAGCTGTGATAATATTGTGAATACACTTATCCATAACGACAGCATGGTGTTTGTCATTATTCATAAAACGAACCCCATTTCAATGGCATCCACGGTGGGATAGGATTGGCTGACTGACCATTGCAAGAGGTACTAACTATGAGGATCTCACGCCGAGGAGGATCTAGGATCCACCAACGTGTTGTGTAGTGTTTACAGACAGTGACTGTATTGCGCAATCCACTCAACGCTGGACTTTCTGTGAAAGTGACATTCAGCGTGTGACCAGTGACATTTCATTTGAACCTTTGAGACTATTTCATTATTGTGATCTTTAGAAGCTTGCCAGCACGGTAAGGTATTTTTATTTTACAATTGTGCTCAAAACACGTGTATTTTGGACTAACAGTGACAGGCATAATTTTGTTAAAGTGATAAGCCTTTTATACCCTTCCTGTATATATTAAGTGTAAATATTATTTATTTCTGAGCAAATTATTGCAGTGTGTGCAAGAAATTAATTCTATTAATCTGATATACCTGGTTTCCACCCCACATTACTTTCTTTTTTCTTGATCAGCTGACATTGACATTTGTGACCTACATTCAGACTTGAAGGCACAGGTAGTTTGTTTACAGGTGATTTTGAGGTGACTAGTGTGTCTGAGTGAGTCTATTGTTTTGATTTAGATTCATTGGTCTAGTTCTACAGTATTTAGTAGCTTATTACCCCTATATAACCCCTGTAGTAAATATGTGAATTAGTTTATTTAATACCCAGATTACTGTACATTTCAGTACATATATACATAGTAAGGTCACATTACTTTGAGTAATCAGTGTGTTAATGATACACCTGTGTCCGTCATTTATTGTTTATACATTGAATTCCTTATCATTATTTTGCTTTATTGTACCGTTTACATTGATTTCGCGTAATTTTGTTTACATCTGGTATTTGACCCCTGGCCGAGAGTTCGTCACGTTTGAGTGCACCCGTTGTACTGGACACAGACTACCAATTATTTTGCTATACATTCCTTTATACTATAAAAAATGATTAAAAAAATTACACCAGCTCAACTTACCTGAAACTTGGCACAGAGTAAGAAGAATTCAAGTCCAAAATTCTTTCAGACTCTCAGGAAAATTCATCGCATGCAGTTCCTGCTAAGGCATCGCAAATAACCCCTACCCTGCTTTTTTCACTTTCTCTTCGGGGAAAGGGTAAATATGGACCTCTTTACATCCTTCCTACTACGTGCGCAAGTGCAAAATTTCACATATTAACAATTTTATATTTTTTTTCAAACCCTCTCCTTTCCATCTATACCCAAAAATAACATCAGTCCACCCCATAAACACCCCAAAGAATTTTTTAGAAAAAACCTCTATTTTTAAACTGGAACTACTTGAGTGGTCAATGAAATAGGGGTAAAATTAGTAGTCTGTAGCCTAATAAGGACATAAACCTTGTCTGATTTTGCTGACATTTAACATGCTGGAGTCTTTTGTATCTACAAAGTGACCGGTGAAGTTTCATTGAAATTGATGATTCCTAAGCAGAGTTATGGCCCTTTAATTGATGTGCTGGAACACCTTAAATCAGGGGGTAAAATAAGCATTAGGCACACAGTTCTCATATTTGAAATGCTCACAGCGCACATGCATGACAGTTATTTTCTTTCCTTATATTTTTGTATACTAGATATATTTGTCCTACACAAATTTCAAGAACATAACTTAACATATTGCATAAGTAAATAATTTTAACAATTTTTCAAAAAAATACCTTCAAAAAGCATAAAATTCTTGGAAATATTAAAAATAAAAATATTTAGCACTTTTTAATTTTAGTAAAACAAATATTAAAAAATTCTACAATATATAGGCTATAAAAAATTAGTATAAGAATTAGGGGAAAGAGATTAATACCTTTGTTATAAGCAGATTATCGAACCTGGTCAATTCAGCCTCTGTCAGGAAGTGGTACTTACTACTCTAATTGGATTATCCCTGGTCATATTAAGACTTCTTTGATAGGTATTTCTTGTAACAATATGCATTATTAGATAATAAATACCAAAAATTCTGTGCAATTTTGGATTTTATAATTCTGAATTTACAAGAAAAGGAATTTATATATACATTTTACCTACATACATTCTTCAGGCTGCTGTAGAAAAAAGGGGAGGCAACTCTGCACTGTAAAGGTACCAAAAAACAAAATGATTAAAAAGCATGTCTATATACTTTCAATGGTTCAGCATAGAAAATATACCATGCCTGTGTCACCTATAATCACTCCTGGAGATGCTTGGAAGCTAAAACAGGGAGGGGGTAGGGTAGAGAAGGTTCTATTAAAATGGAGTACATAAATTCTGTCTGTCTTGTGTATCACTATTTCTGCACAGTGTTTATCCAAAATCTTGAAAACACATGTCCTTGTCAAAAAATGATGATTTTGTCTGATATGCGACCACCGACAATGATGTCCAAGATGCCACAAGAGTAGAAGAAGTCAGTAGGACCAAACATCCCATATGAAATGTTGAGCACCTTACTGACCTCCCCTGTCTTGGACAATCACAGATCAGTGCCAGCAATCAGACAGCAGATATTCAATTCCAAAAGAAGAAGGAAAAAGAGAAAGTTTCAGAGAGTACACATTGATTGGCAAGAGATGATGATGACAGATGAAAACAGTGTAAAAAAGAAATCAAACACAAAAAAAATAATACAAACTTAAGAGTCAGTTGACTATATACCTTTAACTTGGCTGTTGTGGACTGTAATATTGTTGACAGCTGTATCTTGTTTTCTGAATGATCATTGTCTCTGCTACTGGTACAAAATTGTTCACTTCTGACTGGCAACTGGCCTGATTTTTTATGAAGCCACCCATCCAGGCTATAACTGCTTGCAATCCCACATCAGTCAGCTAGAAATGAGCCACTGAAAAAAAAATAAATTTTTAAGAATTTCAACTTTAGTTCGCATTCATAATTAATAAGTAATTGTGTCAAATTAATAAGTAACTGTGTCGACTATAATTACAGACACCAAGTAGCCAAAGTTTTGAGAAATTAGGCATTACTTTCCTATTAACAACAGTGTAATCTGAACAATCAAATGTTTAAAACATACCTTGGTTTTTGAACTCCATTTGGCATTTAAAATAGCAGGATAGGTGAGGAAAGGGTTTTATGTCACCTACAACATCATATATAGAATCAAAATTCATATTGCATAAATATTTGACACACATCAATTGCACACATTACGTCATCCCTTTGACAAGCTGAGCAGGTGCCCCCCTCCCCCTTTTCAATTATTTAAATCCATTTAACTTCTCCAAAATACAATTTTTTCCATAAAATTTGTCAACAATTTGCATAATTAGTTCCAAATTATCCAAAAAGTGCCAGTAAATTGATTAACGTGAGATTTGACCTTTGACCTCATAGGACACAGACTACCAATTATTTTTCTATACATTCCTTTATACTATAAAAAATGATTTAAAAAATTACACCAGCTCAACTTACCTGAAACTTGGCACAGAGTAAGAAGAATTCAAGTCCAAAAATTTTTCAGACTCTCAGGAAAATTCATCGCATGCAGTTCCTGCTAAGGCATCGCAAATAACCCCTACCCTGCTTTTTTCACTTTCTCTTCGGGGAAAGGGTAAATATGGGCCTCTTTTTTACACCCTTCCTACTACGCGCGCAAGTGCAAAATTTCACATATTAACAATTTTATATTTTTTTTCAAACCCTCTCCTTTTCATCTATACCCAAAAATAACATCAGTCCACCCCATAAACACCCCAAAGAATTTTTAAGAAAAAACCTCTATTTTTAAACTGGAACTACTTGAGTGGTCAATGAAATAGGGGTAAAATTAGTAGTATGTAACCTACTGAAGAAGAGAGTTATCTTCCTTAAGTAAGTTTGTAGTTAGAGTTATCTTTCATTTTTTCAGAACCATTTAGTTATTTAGAAGGTTACTAAGTATTAGATTAAGGTTCTATTTATTTAGGATTTAGTTAGTATATTCTTTAAACTTTAATTTATTTATTTCATTTGGTAATTTAATTTATTTTTTTATTTCAGCTTATTTAGAAATTTAATTTGAAATTTTGTTTTTCAGGTGAATAATACTTTGCATTTCAGTGAAATTAAGTGTTACATAGAATTTGAAATTTAATTAAGTAGCTATTTAGAATTTAAGTTTAATAAGTTTAATTAATTAGTAAGATTTAATTACCCGACTTCATCTCGGACTCTTCAGATTGGATTACACATTGGATTCTTCAGTTTCAGAGGATGTAGTCTTAATTTACTTAGATTAATTTAGATAATTAAGGTAGATTTAGTTACTAGGTACCTAGCTAGTATTGAGTTATTAAGAAAAGTTTATTTGGAAATCAAACAACAACAAACCATCATGTCCGTAGACATTTCACAGGAGGAACTCGATCAAATTGCAAAAGTCTTCAAAGAATTAAACATTAAACCAAAGGCTGATACAGCACAGGATTTCAAACAATGGATGACTCAGTATGTTGCACAAATGAATGAGGAGGAATTTGTCAATGTAAAGACAGAACCGCACACGGATACTGAAACGTCATCAGCATCAGGAAGCACCTTTAGTTCCCACATCCCAAAGATCTCTTGCTTTTCTGGAGACGGCAGCAAGAATGATACTACATATGATCTTTGGCGATATGAAGTTGACTGTTTGATCAACGAGAAGTGCAAGGAGGAGATAATTGCTCAGTCAATTCGGAGATCATTGCGAGGAGATGCAGGCAAGGTTGCTATGAGACTTGGTCCTGGAGCCACTGTAACCCAGATACTGGACAAGATGGAAAGTGTGTTTGGCAC
>PRKT01000653.1:238741-255527 GCA_003671525.1 Saccostrea glomerata
ATTGTCAAGTGCGAATGGACCATAGTAGGAGGTATTTAAACGTGAGGAGACCTTCGTTGCGGGGCAAACGTTAGGTCAGTACAGGAAAGGCCCTACTAGCAGTAGAAATAATGAATTAGTAGGAAATACATCGGAAGTGGAAGCAAGTTTGGAAGGAATTTTAGTTAGAGCGGTAATTGATACTGGATCTACTGTTTCCACAGTTAGTTATGACCTTTATATGAAACAACTAAGTCACTTAGAACTCCATCCAATAAAAGAACTTTTACAAGTGGAATGCGCAGATGGTCAACAGTTACCATACTAGGGATATATCGAAACTTCCATCAAAAGTAAGGGAATACTACAATCATTAGAGGAACCACTGCAATTTCCATTGCTCGTTGTACCAACCAGTAACTTCAACAGTCGAGTACCACTTCTGATTGGAACGAATATATAACAACACATGCTAGATGGTGTCAAGGACAAATATGGAGATAAATATCTACAAGATGCTGCTTTATTAACACCGTGGTATCTCGCATTTAGAGGAATGGCATTACGAGAAAAAAGAACTGGCTCTGAACAACAATCGACTAGGGATTATAAAATCAGCTGAAAGTCATTGTATTATCATACCACCAAATTCAACAGTTTCTATTTCTGGATATATCGACAAGGCTATTCCATACCAGTCTACAGCAGCAGTTCTACAAGCTACACCTCCCTCTGTAATTCCATCAGACCTGGATATTGTACCATCACTTACAGACTATAACTATCCAGTCAGTCGTGTGGTGAGATTGGACATTGACAACATCACTACAAGGACTACGCATGTGTGTAGATTATCGCCAGCTAAACCTTAGGACAAAGAAAGACTCCTATGCGCTACCAAGGATAGAAGAAATATTGGATGCCTTAGCAGGAATTAGATTCTTTACCATCTTGGATATGTAAAGTGGGTACCATCAGGTTGAGTTACATGAAAATCACAAGGAAAGAACTGCGTTTACAGTTGGACCTTTAGGCTTTTATGAATACCATATCATGCAATTTGGTCTAGTCAACGCACCTGCTACATACCAAAGGCTTATGGAGGAATGTTTCGAAGGGTTACACCTGGATATATGCTTCATCTACTTGGATGACTTGATAATATTCTCCAAGACATACGAAGAACATTTAGATCGTTTGGAAAAGATTTTTCAACGACTAAGAGAAGTAAATCTGAAACTATCACCGAAGAAGTGTGAATTCTTTAAGAGCAAAGTGAAATACGTAGGAAACATTGTCAGTGAGGAGGGAATAGAACCAGACCCGGAAAAGATCAGCAAGGTACAGAACTGGCCGCAGCCAAGAAACTCAGATGAAGTTCGCCAGTTCCTGGGTTTTGTTGGGTATTACCGGAGATTCATTGAGGGATTTTCAACAATAGCACGCCCATTGAATGACCTCCTACCAAATACAAAGAAGAAATCTAGAAAGGGTGTCAGGACATTAAAAGAACCAGACAAGTGGAGATGGGGTAGTGAGCAAGAACAAGCTTTCAACAAACTTAAGGTGAAACTCACAACATATCCAATTCTAGGATTCCTTAATTACTCCTTACCCTTTGAACTTCATACAGATGCCTCATCATCAAGCATTGGCGCTGTATTAGATCAGACGCAGGACAACTTCAAAAGGGTCATAGCTTACGCTAGCAGGAGTTTATGGAAACCCGAAAAGAATTACCCTGTTCATAAATTGAAGTTTCGGGCTTTGAAGTGGTCTGTGTGTATAAATTCAGAGACTACTTATATGGAGGAACATTCCAGGTTTACACAGATAACAACCCACTCACGTATGTTTTAACATCTGCCAAACTTGATGCGACGAGCCAAAGATGGATTGCAGATCTCGCCAACTTTAACTTTGAGATTCTGTATCGACCTGGATCACACAACGCAGATGCAGATGGACTAAGCAGGATACCAAACCAGGAGATCATAATATCTGATTCCATTAAGACCATATGCAACTCAGCGGTATCCATTGGCCCCTATGTACAATGCTTGTCCATATCTCCATCTTCAGTTGACAACCTACCAGACTTGAGTGATCAGACAGAGATTGATGTTCGTCGTCATCAGTACAATGACCCAGTGTTAAGGTTTTGGATACCATACGTGTGCGATCAGTACAAGCCAGCAAAACACCACTTACCATACAACAACATCCAGTACCATGCTTTACTTCACAAGAATTTTGACAAACTCAGATTAAGAAATGGGATCCTCATTAGAGAAACAACAGTGAATGAGAAAAAGAAGTCACAGATACTTTTACCCAGATCATGCATTGGAACAGTATTGTACCATCTTCATACTGACATGGGACATCCAGGCCGTGAGAAAACCATCAGTTTAATCAGAGACAGATTTTATTGGCAAGGAATGACAGCAGATACGGAACACTTCATTTCAAACTGTAGGAGATGCCTTTTAAGGAAAACACCAACAACAAGAGCTCCACTTATCAACATCAGAACATCACAACCGTTAGAACTCGTGTGTGTAGACTACCTCAAACTAGAAAAATCAAAAGGAGGATATGAAAACATCTTGGTTATCACCGATCACTTTACTCGATTTGCTCAGGCTGTAGCTACAAGGAACCAAACTGCCAAAACCACAGCTGAGGCATTGTACCATCATTTTATTGTTCATTATGGGATACCTTTAAGACTACACAGTGATCAGGGTGCAAATTTTGAGTCAAAGATCATACAGGAGCTCTGCAACATTCTTGGAGTTAGCAAGTCAAGAACAACGCCTTACCACCCCATGGGCAACGGCTTAACAGAACGCTTCAACAGGACTCTTCTCAAGATGTTAGGAACACTTGAAAATTACCAAAAACAGGATTGGAAGTCTCACATTTCAACTTTAGTTCACGCTTATAATTCAATGAAACAGGAAACAACAGGACAATCACCTTTCTTTCTAATGTTTGGACGAGAACCTAGACTTCCAGTAGATCTCATTTTCAAAACAGATGAACCAAATCAACATGAAAATCTGAATTCCTACATCAAATCTTTGAAATCTAAATTAGAACATTCATATCATTTGGCACAGAAATCTATTCAGAATGCCCAGGGAAGACAGAAGAAGAATTATGACATCAAGGCAAGAGATGCTGTTATTCAGCCAGGAGACAGGGTTTTGGTCAAGATTGTTGCGTTTGAAGGCACTCACAAGTTATCAGATAAATGGGAGGAAGAGCCATATATAGTACAGAGTCAACCAAATAAGGATGTTCCTGTGTATATAGTGAGAAAAGAAAGCAACAACACCTGTAAGAGAACCTTACATCGGAACCTTTTGCTACCAATCGGACACTTAGATGTTGATTTACAGACAGAAAAACCTAAGCCAGCACCAAGGAAGTTGGTGAAAGCTCAAGTCACAAGAAGGACCAAACAACTTACTACCTCACAACATGAGGATAACAGTGACTCAGATAGCAGCGACGAGGAGATTGTAGTACAGGAGGCAGCATCCACTGCACATAGCAAGGATAGTACACCTGCTTCTGAGACAGGAAGTAACCAACAGGAGAATGCATTGGCCAATGAGGAAGAGAGCGCTGAAGATGAGGGTAATGCCGGTATACCTTCACCTGTTGAACAAGTTGAGGACACAGGTACTTCAGTAGCTACTACTACAGAGGACACTGTTGTGAAGGAAATAGAACCGTCTGCAGATACACAGCAGCAAGCTGAAGCTGAAGCTGATGATGATGATTTGGATGATACCAATTCTGAGGAACATTCAGCTCATGAACAGCAGACAGTACCTAGGAGATCTCAAAGGACAAAGAAAACAACATCATGGATCACCAGTGGAGACTATGTAGTAAATCAACAGGTAGCAACACAACAGCCAGACTGGAAGACAAGAGCAGATTATTTACAGACTTTAGCTTCCAGTCATGTATTTCATTCTAGCAACAGTAAAGAACTAGTGGAAAAGGCTCTAATAGACCTTATTACAGGTAAGAATTAGTTAGACAAGTATAGAAAGTCAGTTAAGTCAGTCAGTTGAGACAGTTCGGTAAGTGTATATAGTTCTCCGTGATATTCTATGTTTTTATGATTTTATTTTATATTACAATCGTTATTTTTGTATGAAATAGTAAATGACGAGGACGTCATTTCACGAAGAGGGGAAGTATGTGATAGGGTGATTTATTTCTTATATTAATTATTATATTTCAGGATTAAATTAATTCAGTTGAATTATCATGTTTATTTCTTTTCAGCATTTCATTTATTGAATAAATCCACATGGAATTATTTACATCAATCTGTGTTCATTGAGTTATTTATAGATGTATGACATCACAGTGGTCATTTAAACCCCTGTCCCTTTTCTATTTATATCTTGTGTAGTGTCAGGGCCAACTTGGATTTCTTCGGTTGGTTTGTTTTCCCTCTCTTTTGGTTTTTAGCTTAGTTAATTACTTTTGTTGGAGATCTTGGTCTGACCAGCAGACATATTGGTTTTTGTGTATTTGTTTGTCTATATTGACTTAATTACAACCATGACCAAGACTGGACAGAATGTAAGTTGACTTTTACTAATTTCATTATCTCTAAATAATTGTTTTTCTATTTAATTCCTAAATATTAATATTCTAATATAAAGTATGAAGATTCAGTATTTGTGATTATTTTATGACTTTGTAAATAATAAAAAGTAATGATTTCATACATCAGTGTATTGTATATTTTTGAGAGCAATACAGTAAAGTTGTTTTATTTATATGCAGATCACTGAGTAAGATTTCACTCATCATATTGACTGTATATTTGGAAAATGGCTCTATGTCACATTTAAGTATGATGTATATATATTTTGAATATTGTCCATATTTTTATATTATTCTGGAAGAGTTCAATATAATTTGATCTTATTGTTTCATCTATAAATCAAGGATTTATACTCTGTACATATTATTGATTAAGAAAGATAACTCTTGATGCTTTATCCATGAGCACAATTAAAGGGAAATAACTCTTATTTTGACCGTGCTATCTGGCAAGTGATCTACATGTATGTATTGTTATAAAATATCTAATATATTGTTTATATCTTGCAGAGCTGTGATAATATTGTGAATACACTTATCCATAACGACAGCATGGTATTTGTCATTATTCATAAAACGAACCCCATTTCATACATTGTAAATTAAACAAAATGATTTTTAGAACAGATATCTCAATAAAAGAACATTTGATATTAAACAAAATATAAAGATATTCAAAGATTTATAGGGAAAGCAAAATGTTCTCTTGTTTTAAAATTGAAATAAAAAAAAATCAAACTTTTAATGATCATTTAGATCGAAACTTTCTCTCAGTATGTAGATTTATCAAGTCAAAAATGGTGAATTGCTAAGCTGTTAAAGTACTTTAAGATGACTACTTGATAAAGCTGATTAAAGATAGAATTTACTCATTACCTGGGACCTGGTTATAAACACTTCTGGAAGCAGTAGAAGAAGATACCTAACTAAATATAGCTTATGATTTTATAATAACATTTAATTATAAACAACTATCACTGAATATCATTAAAATCATGGTTTCATGAACTTTGTTTAAATAATTGTTATCATAAAGTTATCAAAAAGAAATCATGATTACATGGTTTTTTTCAGAGTAATCGAATAAATTATGATTACTTGTAATCAGAAAAATCGGTGATTACTGATTACTTGGCAAACTGTAATCGATTAGAGCTGATTACGGTCCCTGATTACGATTACCCCATCCCTGTTTATAACCCAGGAGCAGAGAGATGAATTTAAAAAAAAATGCATTTTCAGTATATAATCTATATAGTCCCGCCCTATAACTAAAGCCCCTGACCATAGGGCCTTGAATTATATAAATTTTGTAGAGGATTCAATGCTTATTACATTCATGCTAACAGTGCAGTTTTTGAGGTCTAGGAGTAAAAAAGATTTTTAAAGATTTGGAGTAAAAAAGATTTTTAAAGATTTCCATTATTTTCGTGGTTTTTGCCCCACCCCTAGGGCTCCACGGGAGCAGGGACCATGAAATTTACAGATTTCTTCACAATCACACATATATACTTTGTGCCAAAATTGGTTTAAATTGGTTTGGACGGCTGCAGAGAAGAAGCTGAAAGTGTTCAAATGTTTACACACGATGCACACCGCATGACGGATGGAAACAGTTAGAAATTAGTAAACTCAGGTGACTTAAAAATCCAGTATTCTTTAACTACAAAGAAATGATTCTGAGAAGAATTGATTCTCAATAAATAAATGTCCTTCTTTATTGTTACAAAGTACGTATTGTTACAAAAAAATGATTAATATAGCACATATTTACTGTACCCCCTCCCTTAATACACATGGGTATTTTTCTTAATTCAAACCTGGAAACCTCAGAAACTATTTCAAGTGTCCAATGAAATTTTCTTGCCATTTTTGTTGCCGTTGATGATACATCCAAGAGGATATAATAAATCTGCCTTTAAAAGAAAAACAATAAGCCTCTGGGCCACATTGCTCACTTGTGTAACACTTTAATGTCTTTCTTATCCAGCTCCCCCCTGTAATACATATTGTGGACTCATTTCCCCCCCCCCTTCCCTACCAAATTTTAACAATTTAGAATCTACACTATCCCAGGATGCTTCTACATATGTATCAGTTTTCCTGGCCCAGTGGTTCTTGAGGAGAAGATTTTGAAAGATTTCTCCAATTTATTTCTATTTAAAACTCTAATTTCCTTTTGTGGCCCCGCCAAACCCCGAGGATCATGATTTGAACACTTTAGAATCTAAACTACCCCAAGATGCTCCCTATTCATCTTTTCTGACCCAGTCGTTATTGAGAAGAAGATTTCTCCTATATATTTCTATGTAAATATTTTGTTCCCTATTGTGGCCCGCCTAAACTTTGATTTAAATAGTGGTCCTGCCCTGGGGTGGGGGGTTGATTTAAACAATTTTAGAATCTACACCTTCCAAAATGCTTCCACAACATTTTCTGCTTTTCCGGCCCAGTGGTTCTTTAGAAGGCGATTCTTAAGTTTTCTCCTATATATTTTTATGTAAAACTTTGATTTCCTATTGTGACCCCACCCAACCTTTGGGGGTCAAGATTCGAACAATTTAGAATATATACAGGATGCTTCGACATTCAGCTTTTTTGTCCCCTCAGTTCTTAAGAAGAAGATTTTCATTTTTCCTTTAAATATTTTTCTATGTTAAACTTTTATTCCCGATACACGACTTTCACATTTCGGAAGTCATTCCCCTTTTTCGGGGTCAACCGGCGTAAGACGCTGTTTTCCCTCTATAACATTACCAACTTCATGGGTCAGTATCATAGAAATAAAATCTTTATGTATATGCTCATCGCGTTTTTCTTGTTTCCCCATACTCTGGCAATACAGGTACAGATCGAAATTGTCCTGTAACGTTTGAAATAAAAAAATATTAACAGGTAATTTTCAAAGGACAAAGTGGGAAAAATGAGCGTTACGCCGAAACAGGGAGATAACTCTAAAGAATGTGAAATTCGTCTATTATAGCCCCTTCTAACTCAGGGGGTCCTGATCTGAAAAATTTAGAAGCTACACTTAGATGCCTCCACATAAATTTAAGCTTTTCTAGCCCATTGGGTCTTGAGAAGGAGAATGTTGCCTATATATTTATATGTTAAACTTTGATTCAAAATTGCAGCCCCATTCAACCCCGGGGGTCTTGATTTGAACAATTTAATTAGAATCTAAACTACCCCGGGATTCTTTCACATAAGTTTCAACTTTTGTTACCAGTGAATCTTCTTCAGAAGATTTTTAAAGGTTTTCCTATATATTTCTATGTTAAATTTTTATTTCCTATTACGGCCCAGCCAAACCCAAGGGGGTCATGATTTGCACAATTTAGAATATATACTACCCCTTGATGTTTCCACATAAATTTCAGCTTTTCTGGCTAAGTGGTTCTTGAGGAGAGAATTTTTTTTTATGACTCCACCATATTTTTGTCTTTTCTTGATTATCACCCCTTGCTAGGAGTCTTGGCCCTTTAATTAATAATTTAAAATCCCCTTTACCTAAGGATGCTTTAAACCAAGTATTGTTAAAACGACCTTGTGGTTCTTTAGAAGAGGTCAAAATTGTTATAAGTTAACAGACGAACAGACGGACGGACAGCTAGTTGGACGACGAACAAAATGTGCTCGAGTCTTCGCCTCAGGTGAGTATAAAAAAATAAAAGGTTCATGGGCCACGTGCACATTGCTTACCTGAGAACATTGGCTAGGAAAAATCCCAAATCAGTTCATTACTGATCTAGATATTTTATGAATCGGTAGGAGAAGAAAGTAGTGAAGAAAAAATTACATGTCCCTTCATTTGCAAACTTGAATAAAAAAAAAATTATGAAGATGTACTAAACTGAACCTCATACTTGTTGACAAAGAGTATCTTTTCTTAAAAAATAGCTTGGCAAATGTTATTTATCAAGAATATCATCTTAATTATTTTGTGTATTACAACTCCAGTAAGGAGTCTTGAATTAATTTCCCTCCTTTCTCTTTATCTGAAATTCATTTTAGAGGTTCCCGGAGACAGATGCATATTGTCGGAAAACAAATCTGACATGCCACCTCAAGATTTTAACCAAGAAAAAAAACTTGATGAGCTTTGATTTGAGGAGTCACTCACTGCTGACCGAAAATTAGGGACATTGCTATGAGAAGAAACGTTAACATTGTCGCCTATGTGAAAGCAATTATTGGAATGTACCCATATGGGGAAACACCAAATTTTCACTCATTAAGGTCTCTTGTCTTCATGCAAAACCTTATTGCCTTACATCACGGCGTCAAACTGTATAAGGATTGATATTGTAAAATCCGAAACTAATAGATCATACCCAGACAGCTAGATTTTGTGCAAGCTGATTTACATTGGAATTTTTACCAGCATTTTAAAAGAAAAAGTTTTCAGAAAAAAATGGTATTAATGATGCAAAATAATGTAGTCTTTACTTTCTTGAATCATGTAAATCTACTGCATCGATCAATTATTCCATGTGATTAACCGTTTTAATATATCCATGTATCTTTTTTCTGCATTCTATCCTACTGGATAGATCAGTACATTTATATTCTACAAAACGGGTGAATCGCTCTCTTCTCGCCAAATGTCATAGTAAGCTATCTTGAAGTTGTTTTCCTTTCCTTGGATTGTTCTATTGTGTGAATGGGTGTGCTAACGTTTATGTAATACAAGCTAATTAAGAAAATTACCTTAGGTAAAAAGTAAACCATGCACAGTTCGGGGATCGGGGTTTTGGATCCCCCTTACTGAATTTGTAGAATTATTAGATATATACATGTATACTGAAGCTAATAAAATATGCCAATATGGATATAAAGATTTGATTGTTTATTCTTTATTGTGTGTATAGAAGTTTTTTTTCATATGGAATATTTATCACACAGTAATAATGATTTTATGATTTTGTACAAGTCAGACCTCATCAATTTTTCATTTCACATACTGAATACTATCATTTAGTAAAAAAAAGTATTTCCAAATAAAAAAAAAGAAAATGGAAGTTTCGGGATTCGCTGCTGGGACCTATCACATGTGAAGCGAGAGACATACCACTACACCACGGAAGCGCTTTAAACTGGCGAAAATTAGATGCAAATTAGATGCAAAGATGAAGACACATACCAGAATTGTCAAAATTTTACACAATGCATGGTGTCAAATTTTATCTTTATTAAACAGTTCTACATGTAATAGATGTAATAAGAATATAAAGTCCACCGAAAACCTGTTTGCATAATAACTCTCCTCATGGCCCTGAGCTAATTATAGCGACATGTAATACAAGAGGCCCATGGGCCACTTCGCTCACCTGAGAAGCTTTGACCATGCGATTCTTAACCAGATTTCCTCCTTGTAATACCTATTATGACATCATCGTACCCCAAGGGTCTTAATTTGGAGAATTCAAATTCCCTATTGTGGCCCCGGGGGTTATGATTTGAACAATTTAGAATCTACACTACCCAAGTATGCTTCCACATAAGTTTCAGCTTTCCTGGTCCAGTGGTTTTTTGAGAAGATTTTGTCTATATATTTCTATGTTAAACTTTGATTTCCCATTCTGGTCCTACCCAATTCCCGGGGATCATGATTTGAACAATTTAAACTACCCCAGGATGCTTCAATATCAGTTTTAGTTTTTCTGGCCCATTGGTTCTTGAGAAGTATTTAAAAGATTTTTCATACTTATATTTCTATGAAAAGGATATGGAAATAACGAACAGTATTCAATCTCAACGTCCATTAAACAAATATACAAAATAAGAGCAGAGCAAACACGGACCTCCGAAACATCAGAGATGGGATCAGGTGCCATGGAGGAGTGAGCATCCCCTGCCGACCGGTCACACCCGCCGTGTGCTCGTTGTCATAATCAGGAAATAACGGAAAAAATCCGTGGTCAATTCAGTGTATAAATAATGGACTAACAATTGGTATGAAAAACGTCAGTCAGCATTTCATTCAATGATAAATTGTATTTGCTGACAAGGTCATTGTATCGACCATAGAATTTACGAAATGATGACTTTAAACGAGACTGTTGATATTCTTGTTTCATCAACTTGCTTGTCAATAATTTACCTCGTTTAAGAAATTGTTCATACGTAGAGCATGCTCTTGCGTATCGAATCAACTGAGATATAAATACTCCGTATGCAGGTGATGAAGGTATATTGCTGCATAAGTAAGGGAAGTTGACGATAGAAAAGTTAAAGTCATCACGTTTATCATATAGCTTGGTTGTTAGATTACCATTAGTGTCTTTTTCAAGTAAAATATCCAAGTATGAAGCAGAAGTGTCGGACTCTGTGGTATCTTTTATCTCAAGCTCACCAGGATATATCGTGTCGACGTAGGAATGGAAATTATCATTATTAATTGACAATACGTCGTCGATATATCTAAATGTCGAGTTGAAGGCCACAGCAAGTGTTTTCTTCTTTTCACGCAAAAGATTTTGCATAAATTCTGCTTCATATGAATATAAAAATAAGTCTGCTAATAACGGAGCGCAATTTGTACCCATGGGAATTCCAATAGATTGTTGGAATACCTGGTCTCCAAAAACCACATAGATATTGTCAATCAGAAACTCAAGCATCTTCTTGATGTCAACTTCAGAGTACTTATGTGTGCAATCAGAATCTGTTTTAACAAAATAATTTTTCAAATGACCAATGACGAGGTAAGTAAACTTACGAGTTCCATTTTTGTTGAAGAAGCAGCTGTCAATGATATCAAAAAGCCTGGATTTTAATTTGTCGTGGGGAATTGTTGTGTATAAAGTTGAAAAGTCGTAAGTTTTTATGCTGTTGATTTTTGTAAAGTCTTGTGATTTCAAATTGTCCAAAAGTTCTTTAGAATTTTTAAGTATCCACATCTGATTTACACCACTTCTTGAATATATAGTTGTACAGTACTCTTGAAGTTTTTCCTTCACTACTGTCAATATTTTAGTGAGAAGTAACGAAAGAGGCTTGGTTGAACATTTACTGGAACCTGCAATGTATCTTTGTTTGTAAGGATTCTTATGAAGTTTCGGAATCCAATATATATAAGGTAGTTCAAATTCATTTTGGCTCTGTGGAATATTTAAGGTATTCAAAACTGACGGGTGATTTTGAAGAATTTCTTCCTTAGAAAGAGAAGTATATGTATAAGTAGGATTACTACTTGTAGAATTAAATCCAAGTTCTTCTAGAATGCAATTTATTAGGGATGTCAAAATATATATTTTCCTTAGTCGAACATTCGATTGCATTATTCGAACGATAGTCGACTATTCGGAACATTTTTTTTCATAATAAAATCTTGATTTCCGTTTTACTTTTGTTTGCATAGACTATGCAAGAGTTATCCTTCCTTTGTGTATGGATTACGTATGCTTTTGACAGATATTCACAGGCACTTGACTTGTTGCTATTATGTTCATATGAATTATATTTATTTAGTTTTAATATGCATCAGAAACTACCAGAAAATATATTTTTTAAACTCATTTAAATAAAATACGATAAACAGCATCTACACGTCAGGTGCCCGTGTGACATTGTTAATACGGCGATTACCGTAACTTTAAAACCGTTAAATACTCTAGCTTACAACACTACAATGTATGCGTGTTTTTATAAAAGTAATTATCAAATTATCAAAACGTGTCTCGGCTACCGTATGTGAACCTTTGAACATTACTAAAATAACAATATTATGGATACATGGAATGTAATGCCTTAATAACTGTGTTTTCATTATAAAAGCCAGTATAGTGATTCATCATAATTTATCAGAAAAACAATTGTTATTGACAATTATCAGATTATAGAAGAGCATTTAATATGCATTTATACATTGATAATGAAAAGTCAGTTTTTGTTCAGGAAAATAATTTTGTCAACAATTTTTTCATAAACAGATAAAGAAATCAAGAGTTATCGCTCTTTTTTATCGTATTTTAGTTAGTCGATAGTCGGTCGCATTATTCGATAGTCAGTCCTTTCGACTGACTGTCGAATAGTCGACTATTCGTTGACATCCCTACAATTTATATAATGAGCCTTACAAACGAAGACAATGTTGTTACCTGCTTTGTCGGCAGGAACCAGTACGTACTGATCGTGTAATCTATCTAATTCTTTTTTCACTTCTTGTTTATTGAATACAGAAGGATAGATGGTTTTCATTTTGCCCCTCAATCATTTAATACGTGACTTTAACATGAATCTGATACATTTAATCCATTCTGACAAGGTGTCAATGTCTTCTTTTTCATATCTAGCCCATCGTCTGGCGTAATTTTCAACAGAATCCATAATATTTATGAAATTCCGACGCCAGTTGAAGGATCGGGATTCCCTATATTTAGGACCTTTTAAAATAAGTGATCTAAGGTCCTCATTACGAACTATTTTTACGTCACCTGTAATAACGTGTCCAGCAGGACTATAGTTATAGGGCGAAGAAGAACATGAACACGAAAGGGGATTATTATTCAGATAGTCGATATCCAGGCCATGTAAAGTTTCTATGTAAAACTTTGATTCCCTATTGTGGCCCTGCCCAATCCCCAGGGGTCATTATATGAACAATTTAGAATCTACACTACCCAAGGATGCTTCCACATAAGTTTCAGCTTTCCTGGCCCAGTGGTTCGTAAGAAGATTTTTAAAGATTTTTCCTTTATATTTCTATGTAAAGGTTTGATATCCTTTTTGAAGATTTTCGAATCTACACTACCCTAGGATGCTTTCACATAAGTTATAGTTTTCCTGAACCAGTAGTTCTTGAGAAAAAGATTTTGAAAGATTTTTCCTATATATTTCTATGTAAAACTGTGATTCCCTATTGTGCCCCGCCCCAACCCCGGGGGCCATTAGCTACAAGAGGCAAATGGGTCACATCGCTCACCTTACTAACTTGGGTGATATAGTTCTTTGGCAGATTTCTCCTCTTGCTAGACATACCGTACCCCTACACTTTAATTATTTGTAAACTTTAGAATCTACAATACACCAGGATGCTTCCACATAAGTTTCAGCTTTCCTGGTCCAGAAGTTTTTGAGAAGAGGATTCTAAAAAAGATTTTTCCTAAATATATCTATGTTAAATTTGGATTCCCTAATGGGGCCCTGCCCTACCCCCGGGGTCATGATTTTAACAATATAATATCTACACTACACAAGGATGCTTCAACATAAGTTTCAGCTTTCCTGGCCCAGTGGTTTTTGAGAGGAAGATTTTTAAAGATTTGTTCTATACAATTCTAGGTAAAACTTGGAATTCCCTATTGTGTCCCTGTCCTACCCCCGGAGGTCATGAGTTTAACAATTTAATATCTACAATACCCAAGGATGCTTCCAAATAAGTTTAGCTTTCCTGTCCCATGGTTCTTGAGAAGAAGATTTCTTAAGATTTGTTCTATACATTTCTTTTTAAAATTTGGAATTCCCTATTGAGGCCCTGACACCCCCGGGGGTTATGCGTTTAACAATTTCATATCTACAATACACCAGGATGCTTACACATAAGTTTTAGTTTTCCTGGCCCAGTGGTTTTTGAAAAGAAGTTTCTTCAAAGATTTTTCCTATATATGTCTATGTAAACTTGGATTCCCTATTGCGGCCCGCCTTACTCCTAGGGGTCATGAATTTTACAATTGAATATCTACACTATCCAAGGATGCTTCCACATAAGTTTTAGTTTTCCTAGCCCAGTGGTTCTTGAGAAGATTTTTTGATGGCCCCTACTTTTTTTGTCTTTTCTTGATAATCTCCCCTCGCAAGGGGACCTTTATTTAAACATTTAAATCTCATTTTCAGCTGAGGATGCATTTTACCAAGTCTGGTTAAAATTGGCCCATTAGTTCTTGAGAAGTCGAAAATGTGAAAAATGGACAGACGGAGGAACGACGGACAAAATGTTATCAGAAAAGCTCATGGAGCCTTCAGCTCAGCTGAGCTAAAAATTGATGCATGGATTGATATATATTTTTTGAATGATTCTGGTTTGAAATGACATAAATTATAAATCCCTAAAATGTAAAGATATCGTAGGTTTTTTTGGTACTTAGATATGAGACTTTATTTTGCTTTCTATATAATTTTATAGAAAGTTTTACAAAAATGATTAATCTTATGACAAAATCTTATAAAATTTTCCCACCATACTTGGTACACATTATTCAGGTTACCAAATGAAATGTAAATCCATGAGAAATATTGCTGATTTCTGAAAAAAAGTTTGTGTTATTTATCTTTAATAGATATACAAAATTGTCCACACAACGATCTTGTTCATCATTCACAATCGATTTCAAAAATACAATTTTCAGTGAGTTCTCCACAAATTTTAAATCCCATGATGCTCAATAAAAGCATGTAACAAGAAGCTCCAATCAGTTCCAAATAGTTGACAGAGGTAGGAAAACATTTAATATGAATTTGAATGTTAATTGATATACAAATTTATCAACAAGGTGACCCTGTTCATCATTCACAATTGATTTCAAAAATACAATTTGCAGTGAGTTCACCAATTTTATGTTCCACGCTGCTCGGTAGAAGCATGTAAAAAGTGTATAGTTATATTGTCATAAATTTTAAATATATTGATTATCATAAAACATTCCGTAAACTAATGATGCATGTTGACTAAAGAGTACACAGTACATAGGTAAAATAAACATATCACAAGCAACAGAGAAGGATTGCAAATCTCTGTACTCATAAGCAAATACTTATATTTGCAAATGTCTTTCCTTATATGACAATACTAAACAAGAGGCCCACGGGCCTTATAGGTCACCTGAGTATTGTGTAGCAACTTTCAAACAATTAAATTTGGTTCGTGTTTAAACCGGAGGCTTTTGAAATTCACAATTTACAATTTTGAAAGAGGCACCATTGCTTATCATAATTATTAACTTAGCATGCTTACTCTATTCACTTAATACCCAGAGGTAGATCATAGTAACAGAGAAAATGCACTTCCACTTTAGAACAAGTTGTGCACCTCACCCGAAAGGAACCACTGACCTAGGGCCATAAATTTCAAAATTTTGCAAATTTAATCATAAAATGGTTGATTAATACCAAAGAGCAGATTTCAAAGCATTAATTTATTTTCAAGCTATGTAACCCCCCCCCCCACCTTTGAAACTGGGGGCATTAAAAACCACTTTGCAACATGCACCTTTCTTCATCATAAATATATATATATACTTGGATCATTGGCTTAGAACCCAGAAGCAAAGAAAAATATTTACAAAGAATAAATATATTTTTACTATATAATCAATAGAGCCCCGACTTAATACCAGAACCCCTGACCCTGGGGTCATAAAATTCACAATTTTGGAAGAGGCACTCTTGCTCATCATAACTTTGTGCTTAGTTAGTTAATCTAATACCCAGGAGCAGAGGAGAAGATTTTAAAAGAAATAATGCATTTTCACTATATAATCTATAGAGCCCCGCCCTAACACCAGAACCCCTGACCCTGGGGCCAAAAAATTCACAAATCTGGAAGAGGCACTCTTGTTCATCATAACTATGTGCTTAATTAGTGTATTTAATACCCAGGAGCAAAGAAGAAGATTTTCAAAGAAATAATGCATTTTCACTATGTAATCTATAGAGCCCCGCCCTAAACCAGAGCCCCTGACCCTGGGGCCGAAAAATTCACAAATCTGGAAGAGGCACTCTTGTTCATCATAACTATGTGCTTAATTAGTGTATTTAATACCCAGGAGCAGAGAAGAAGATTTTAAAAGAAATAATGCATTTTCACTATATAATCTATAGAGCCCCGCCCTAACACCAGAACCCCTGACCCTGGGGCCGAAAAATTCACAAATCTGGAAGAGGCACTCTTGTTCATCATAACTATGTGCTTTATTAGTGTATTTAATACCCAGGAGCAGAGAAGATGATTTTCAAAGAAATAATGCATTTTCACTATATAATCTATAGAGCCCCGCCCTAACCCCAGAACCCCTGACCCTGGGGCCATAAAATTCACAATTTTAGAAGAGGCACTCTTGCTCATCATACCTATGTGCTTAGTTAGTGAATTTATACCCAGGAGCAGAGAAGAAGATTTTCAAATAAATAATACATTTTCACTATATAATCTATAGAGCCCCGCCCT
>PRKT01000653.1:256267-284079 GCA_003671525.1 Saccostrea glomerata
GTGCTTAATTAGTGTATTTAATACCCAGGAGCAGAGAAGATGATTTTCAAAGAAATAATGCATTTTCACTATATAATCTATAGAGCCCCGCCCTAACCCCAGAACCCCTGACCCTGGGGCCATAAAATTCACAATTTTAGAAGAGGCACTCTTGCTCATCATACCTATGTGCTTAGTTAGTGAATTTATACCCAGGAGCAGAGAAGAAGATTTTCAAATAAATAATACATTTTCACTATATAATCTATAGAGCCCCGCCCTAACACCAGAACCCCTGACCCTGGGGCCGAAAAATTCACAAATCTGGAAGAGGCACTCTTGTTCATCATAACTAAGTGCTTAATTAGTGTATTTAATACCCAGGAGCAGAGAAGATGATTTTCAAAGAAATAATGCATTTTCACTATATAATCTATAGAGCCCCGCCCTAACCCCAGAACCCCTGACCCTGGGGCCATAAAATTCACAATTTTAGAAGAGGCACTCTTGCTCATCATAATTATGTGCTTAGTTAGTGAATTTATACCCAGGAGCAGAGAAGAAGATTTTCAAAGAATAAATGTATTTTTACTATACACTGTATAATCAATAGAGCTCCGACTTAATACCAGAACCCCTGACCCTGGGGCCATAAAATTCACAATTTTGGAAGAGGCACTCTTGCTCATCATAACTATGTGCTTATTTAGTGTATTTAATACCCAGGAGCAGAGAAGATGATTTTCAAATAAATAATACATTTTCACTATATAATCTTTAGAGCCCCGCCATTACACCAGAACCCCTGACCCTGGGGCCATAAAATTCACAAATCTGGAACAGACACTCTTGCTTATCATAACTATGTGCTTAATTAGTGAATTTATACCCAGGAGCAGAGGAGAAGATTTTAAAAGAAATAATGCATTTTCACTATATAATCTATAGAGCCCCGCCCTAACACCAGAACCCCTGACCCTTAGGCCATAAAATTCAAAATTTTGGAAGAGGCACTCTTACTCATCATAACTATGTGCTTAGTAAATTTATCTAATACCCAGGAGCAGAAAAGAAGATTTTCAAAGAAATAATGCATTTTCACTACATAATCTATAGAGCCCCGCCCTAACACCAGAACCCTTGATCCTGGGGCCATAAAATTCAAAATTTTGGAAGAAGCACTCTTGCTCATCATAACTATGTGCTTAATTTGTTTATTAAATACCCAGGAGCAGAGGAGAAGATTTTCAAAAAAATAATGCATTTTCACTATATAATATATAGAGCCCCGCCCTAACACCAGAACCCCTGACCTTGGGGCCATGAAATTCATAAATCTGGAAGAGGCACTCTTGCTCATCATAACTAAATGTGCTTAGTTAGTGTATTTAATACCCAGGAGCAGAGAAGAAGATTTTCAGAGAAATAATGCATTTTCACTATATAAACAATAGAGCCCCACCCTAGCACTAGAACCCTTGACCCTGGGGCCATGAATTTCACAATTTTTGTAGAGGACTCAATGCTCATTACATTTATGCCTATAGTTTGCCTGCTTGATGTTCAGGAGTAAAGAAGAAGATTTTTGAAGATTTCATTAATTTTTGTGGTTTTGGTCCCACCCCTCAGGCCCAAGGGGGGCAGGGACCATGAAATTCACAATTTTTGTTCCCCTCTACCCATAGATGCTGTATACCAAATTTGGTTGAAATTGGTTCAGTTGTTTCATAGAAGAAGCTGAAAATGTTCAAATGTTAACACACGACACACGACGCACGACGACGGACGAAAACGGATAGCAATAGTTCACCTGAGTTACTCAGGTGACCTAAAATTCAATGATATGCAGTCGGTCACATGATCAAACTTCCTTGTGTATGGAAAGCAAACTGCACGAGACATTTGGAAAGTCTTGACTGTGACGTCATATGACGTCGTATTTAAACGTAATGTTGCATTCAATAACAAAGTCAAAATAGAGCATTGAATGTCTTTGCAATGTGAATAGAAATAAAAATATAAATATAAGAAATAAAATATCATTTTTAGATTGTCAATGGGATATGACATGAAGTCAGTACGTGATCAAATCTACTATAACGCCCTTCGGGCGTTATAGAATTTGATCACGTGACCAACTTCATGTCATTTTCCAATGACAATCGAAAATTGATATTTTATTTCTTAAATAAAATATGTGACGTATATTTATATAAACAAGTGACATTTAGTAAATATTTTGATCCCACTGGATATTAAGTTTATAATACACAAGCAAAATGAAATGAAAATATCAATACAACCAACAAATTTAGATCGCAAATCTGTGTTTTTAAAAATTTGCAATCATGAATGAAAAATTACAAAAATATTCCCTTCTCGTCTTACACTTCCATACAAATGTGAACTCTGTGCAGCTACTCTAAAATAGGTACAACCAGTATAGGATACACATTTACATCAAATGAACTCTCCAGCAATCTCCATTCTCATAAAACTATTTAAAACATGCAATTCTTTAATATTCTACACAATATTAACGAGCTCCTAATCTGTAGCTCCTTCATTACGATTGATTATGTTTCTATTTCTTGGACTCTTTATTTGATTGTCTCTAAACAGTCTTGAATTTGAAAAGTTCTATAATATTATACTTTCATCTAAATTAGTTAAATTAGTTGATTCTGATTTTAGGATGACGTTGACTCAGGTTTCAGAAATCAGAAAGGAAATTTTATAAAGTATGATATGTTAAATCAAAAATTGTTCTAAATGGATAAAATTACAAAGTTTTAACTCAATTTCAATTTTAAAATTTCATATTTTATTTAAGGAATGACTCTAATTCTTGGCCATATTATCGAGTATAATCTGGTTTGGGTCAGTTTACGCTTTATAATCCGCGAAGCGGATTATAAAAAAGCGTAAACTGACCCAAACCAGATTATACTCGATAATATGGCCAAGAATTAAAGTCATTCCTTATAATTTAATTTTAAAATAATTAAACAACTTTTGATCTAATATTGTATTGCTTTTTATAAGTTAAAATTTACCGCGCAATAATACAACCGTAGTAACAGAAGTGATTTGAAGCGAGGGGAAGTAATAACTGATACATAGTTCTAACAGCCATGATGTTTGTTTATATGAGGTAAGAACGAGTAATGTGTTTATAGTTGAAGGTACATTTATTAAATCTGGAATTTTCCATGGATTCCGAGGACTGGAAATGAGGGGATTGCATGGATATGATGATTAAGCTGGTCGTCAAGGGGGTGTGTCCCCATACCAAACCAGATTATACAAAATGTTATGTGTTCCTTTTGGAAATCAACCAATGAGAGGCGAGAATACAAATAAAATTAAATTATTACTTGAAGAAAATATACAGGAACAAACGTCGGTGTATGGTGATGCAGAGGAAATTCGGACTAAATTCTTAAATTTTCATTTTTATCAAAATCTTTATTTTTTGCAATATAAATCAAAATGTAAAGATAACAAGTTTTTTTTAAACATAATTTTGCAAATTTTAAATTTTTAAAGGTCATAAATTATTTGAAATAATAGAATACTATTAAATTAAGAAATTTAAAAATATGAACAAATACCATCCCAAGCAACATATCTCAATAATTTGATCATTGACCCCATATAATGCAAATACCATGAGAGTTACGGCAACAAAGGTAATACATGTATAAGGCTATAAATAATTTAGAGTTCTTATCAGTCAGATTTGATAAATATTCGATTAAAAATGGGGAAAAATAATAATTTTGACAGAGGAAATTCTGACTGTAATAATTATCATCTTTTAGGCCCAAACTCAAATCCTTTTTTCATATGAAGCAACACTGTACAATTTCTATAATATTTTATTATTCAAAGAGTTTCGTTGCTTGTAATATTTTGTGAGTGAAGAAAAAATTTGTTGTAGTGTGAAAAATTGAGGTATTTCCTGAGAAATACTCAGGGGCCACTAGCATGAAAACGACGTCATTGACCTAGTTTTAACACAAGAAATAAATGTGTAAAATGTGCTATAGGTGGTTTTTCGTTCTTATCAGTGGAATTTTTAGTCATCTGGGTAAAGGTATACCTTAATGCTATACATTTTTTAAAGCTCTATTATCTGATAAATGAAGCCATTATCTCCAACGTAGCACAGTAACATTGCTAGTCTACGGGCGATATTCCATAAAAATAGCAACTGCACAGAAGCAATATGCGCACGGCCCACTGTCATTGAATTTTGTCCGTGAGTTGGACGCCGAACTCATATTTTCGTTGGAAGGCCTACTTCCATTTTTTCTGGGTATATTTTGCAAAGCTTCCATTCTATTTCTTTAATATCTAGTAATAGCTGGATAAGAAGCACATAAGATGTCTAGCTGCTTACATATTTCTAATTTTTTAAGCACCATGATCTATGATTATTGTAATCCCAGTGGATTGCTTTTTTGGTAAGTCAATCCTTGTACATCCTTATCAAGCATATCATATTAATAGGTTATCCAGGTACTTCTTTCCAGTGAAGGTTTCTAATCTTGGCAGATACCCAACATCATTGACCAGATGACATTGAATTCTGTCTGAAAAATGGAGGCCAAATTCATGTTTAGCTAAACTGCAACAATTCTGCTCTTCATTCTGGTTATCTTTCTCTTCATGTTCTGGGTATATCCACATAGCTTCCATTCAATGTTTTTCCTTTCTAGTAATAACTGGATAAGAAGCACGTTAAAAATTTAAAAAACGTTAAGCTTTTCACAATTTTTTAAAAATTTTTTGAGCACCATTTTCTATGATTATTGAAATCCAAGAAGAATTTTTTTTTGTAAGTCAGTCCTTGTCCATCATTATCAAACAGTTAGTTCCACATCAAGAACAAATTTAAACATCAATTTTAGAAATTGGAGCCATCCAACTTCGTCATTTGAAGTCAGAATGCGGGTAAATCCTGTTTAATCCTAAAATACCTTAGTGTGCCATTCTGAAGGCTTTTAAGTGGGAGTATTTTTTAAATGATTGCACGTACTGCTCGCCCATTTCCTCTCACGTGGTCTCTGCCACTTTCTAAAGTTGTGATTTATCATGGATAAAAATCATGATTGCTATATTGCTTCACCCTTAAGGCTGGTTTCCAACTGTTTAAAGTTGAAGTCACTCTGCATATGTTGGATGCATAAAAAAATTCAACTTGGGCAGCACTGCCTGTCATTATCCATTTTGCTTTAAATTGTTCACGTCTGGTAACTTCTTGCATATCTGGCATTTATTTTTGTATATTTAACACAACTTTCTTCAACATATCATGTTGTTCCTTATTAACTTTACTTTAATAGCTGAAATAGCATTTTCGTCTTTTAATTTCAGTTTTAAAATGTTTTTAAGGTTATCCAAGTATTTTTTTCCGAGTGAAGGTTTCCAATCTTTTGCAGATATCCAAAATTGTCGACCACGCTGTTATTGAATTCTGTCTCAGAGGTTGAGGCTGAGCTCACGTATATATGCAGTCAACTTATTTCGTATTAACTCTCTAGATATCATCACCCACCATCATCTCTCTTCTGCTGCCTGCTCCTCTTCCCCACCTTTCTATTCTTGGCTAAGGGATCTTTGAGCAAATGTTTCTTAACAACTTGTATGTAAATGAAACATTGAATTCCTCATTTCCAGTTTATGATTATAATATAAAGCTTATCCAGAGGCTTTTCCCCAAAGAAACTTGCGAGTGCATTGCCGATTACCGAATAACCTCAACCAAGTATTACAGAATTCATTATTTAGTAGTCCTGCAAATGTTCTACGAGTATATATTATTACATTGTATTTCTAAAATGCTGCCTTTAGTCTTCAATTTCGTTTTAATGTCATCATTTGAGACTTTAATTCTTGAACATCTGACACGACTGTCTTCAACAGTTCATGTTGTTCATGTTGATCTTTGGCAAACTTTTCTATGATAGCCTTTATTGCATCTTCCCCCTCCTCTTTTAGAGCCAGTTTATGAATGTCTTTGAGGCTATCCAAGTACTTTTTTCCAGTGAAGGTTTCCAGTCTATGGCAAATATCTGACATCATCGACCAAGTGGTAGTGAATTCTGTCTGAGACGTGGAGGCCGAGCTCACATGCGCAGTCAAACTGTTTCGGATGAACCTTATTCTTTCGATATCATCACCCACTGTCAACTCTCCTGCTTCAGGCTCTTCTCCCCATTTTCCTTTTGTTGGTTTAGGGATCTTTGAACAAATGTTTCGGATTAACGTGTATGTTAATGAAATGTCAAAGTTTTTATATCCTGAATGCTTAGCATCTATCAAGAGATGTTCTTGCTCTGTGCGCAATCTTTTGTGTACTTGTGATGCTTTAGCTTTCTTTTCAATATCGGATGGAGGCACTTCCATCTCCAGTATATCTCTGTATGCCTGATTTAACACATCGTTTGTTGCCATTCCAAGTTTTGCGAATCTCGATTGTCCCTCAAGGTCATGTCCACCGGAGGCCACTGGAGTTTTAGGCACGCTCTTTTTTGTCTGAAATAGAATGAACCCGTATTTGTGAAATTGGATAAATTTACTTATAGCAGATACAAACGGAAGTTGTGTACATATTTTGTTAAAGTTACATCAGATCTAGAGTTTGTCCAAAATATGATACTGTTAACATATTACATTTGGATGTGTATTCTTCTTAGCGCTTTTGGCGGAAAGGAACTTCCGCTAATTCAAGTACAATGCTAAATGTCATGCACAAACATACATAAATAAGAAGATAGAAAATGCGGTAATTCAAATCTGAACATCTCGTTCAAAAATCAATTTATGCAAAATATTGTACATGCTAAATATAATAAATTTACAATATTTGTTTTCACTAAAATCATATTTAATGCTGCAATGATTTCATTTGTGAGCTTAGAGGAATTTAACAAATTTAACATTTTCATCAGATTGTGCTATTTTAGGTGAAAGGGATGTTATAAGTTCTAAGTAATATTTTTGATTAAAAGAAACAAAAAAAAACATTAATGTTATATCTTTGAGATATACTTCACAATTACTTTAGGAATGACTCTAATTCTTTGCCAAATTATTCGATTATAACCTGGTTTGGGACAGTTTACGTTTTATAATCCGGCCAAGAATTAGAGTCATTCCTTATAATTTAATTTTTGAATAATTAAACAATGTAAAATTGTGATGCTTTTTATGAGTTCAAATTTGCCGCTCAATAATACATCCCTAGTAACGGAAGTGATTTGAAACAAGGGGACGTAATAACTGATACACAGATCTAGCAGCCATGATGTTTGTTTACACGAGGTAAGAGCGAGCAACTGTTTGAAGCTAAAAGTACATTTATTAAATGTAGAATTTTCCATGTAATTCCATGGACTGGAAATGTGGGATTGCATAGATACAGATGAATCAGCTGGTTGTCAAGGGGGTGTGTCCCCATACCAAACCAGGTTATTACGTTTCTTTCTTGTGTTCCTTTTTGGAAATCAACCAATGAGAGACTAGAATATAATCAAAATTAAATAATTAAGATTTAATTCCAACAACGTTGTAGGAAAAAGATGATGGACAAATAAGGTGATTTTGCAAAGCTGTTATTTAATTTAGGGATATATTACAGTTAAAAAACAATGTTTACCTTTTCCCAAAAACTCAAAGTCGTCTGTACATCTATCATATGTTTCTCCTGAAGTTGACACTTGCACTGCGTTTTCTCAGCCCTAATTTTGGAGAGCTCACTTGCAAGTGTGAAAGAACGATCTTTCTCATTACAAATAATGCTCTGACATTTGTATCCTCTGTGGAATATTTTCGTGTCAATGAATGTTTCAGTCAGTTTTTTTATTGCTTTTTCAATGGAATCTCCAATTTCATTTGATACTTCTTTGTCTACAGGCAAGTTTTTGATTCTAAGCACCTGCAACTGAATATCATCATTGCATATGCCAAGAACAACAGTGTGTTCATTGTGATCAAACACTGCTGCTGTTTGATAAAGACATAGACTTCCTTCATTGTCTTCATCTTTTGCAACAGTCCATTTTAGAAGACTTATGCTGTATGCTACTAGTCTGTAGAACACAAACATGGCAAAGGAAGTAAATCGATAGCACAAAATGGATGAGCATTCCCATTTTTTATGAAACAAGTCAGCTTTAAACTGCTTTTTGTTCATGCATGGGATATACCATGACATGCCACCTTCTGATACAGCCTCAAGTACATTCAAAGGTACAAGCATTTGAAGTTTCTCCATGTATGGCATAATTTCATTTTTATGTTTCAAGAAAGAGGGTTCATCCTTCCACAGTGCATTTATCACTTTATCTTTAAGTTCCCCCGTTTTGTTGAAGGATTTCCACTCTTTAATTAATTTCCTTTTACAATCTTTATTGATATGGTTTTCATCAGCAATTACCTTGCTGAAAGCATTAGCAAGCCACTGAATATCTAGTATAACATGTTCCCTCAATTCTGCTTCTCCAAAATTCAAAAGAAGACCATTATCATGGAAACATTTTAAAAATTTGGTCATTTCTTCATCATTTTTGATTTGGTATTCATAAGGAAGAGATGAGTTGAGCTTCGAGATTTCACTCAGAGACAAAACCTTCCAGCCTCCTTCATATAATAACTGCTCCATTAGAGCCCATGAAGAAGGCATTTCAACTTTTGTATTGTCCTCATCTGTGAATAGTTCCACTATTGATTTTTTCATTGACTCAAGCATTGCTTTAGTGTTATCATTAAGTTCCTTTAGACCCACTGCATATTCTCGATCATTCAGAGACTCACTTAACCAATCTCTGTCCTCGTCTGGAACAGCATTCCAGAACTCCCCAAAGAATGTCTCTATTTCCTGAAGAAGTAAATAAAGCAGGTATAAAATATTAATTCATATTTGTAAACTAAACCACTTAATTATGTGTCGATGTTTGAAAATGTGCAGTAACAGGTATTTCAGTATTAAATGTGTTGCACAGTTCAAACTGACTTCAACTGCACTGTAGATCTGGTACCCATTGTTGAATTACAATTTATATGAAACTTGGGATGCAATACAACTTACTGTAAACGTATTACATTTGGCTGTGTATTCTTTTAAGCACTTTTGGCGGAAAGCAATCTCCCCTAATTCGAGAACAACACTATATGCCTTGCACATATAAGAAAAGCATAATGATATGCGCCAAATCTAATCCACGCTAACTTGTTCAAAATCCAATTTCCACCATATATCGTACTTCTAAATATAATACATTTACAGTATATAATATGTGATACAATTTACTGTCAATTAAATTTTGGTTCTTTTGTATTTTTAAAGTTAAACTGTAATAGTGCATTCTCAAAATATGTTGGTTTCAGTTATTTTTTATAATTCACATTTCTATTAGCCTGGTTACTTACATCTGTAGATTTTTGTTCTGTGTGTGTGGCAACAAGAAACAGTGGTGACTTTTTGCCTCCAAATGTTTTGATTGAGGTAATCCAAAACTTCAAGTAATCTAAAAGAAAACAAAATTTGGTAAACTAAAAGAACAACTTAGCACCCTTAAAAAAACAAACAGGTTTGTGTCTCTGGTAAGTGTGTATCTCTACTGCTTATATTAAAAACATGGAAAGTAAAAGACCTTCAATCAATACTTTTATTTTTGGTTTTACAATAGTCTAGCAGAATTACATAAATATGACTTCATATTTTGTAAACCCATCAATAATTATTAAAAAGAATACAAATTATGAAATGTGCAATATTTAAATTTTTGAAAAATAAATATTTACATATCTTCTTCCTTCCGTTTTAAATGACAAATTTTTTGTTGAAAACAAGAGGCCCAAGAATCGCTCTTCTGATACATTGTACAATCTATCACATCTATTAGAAGCCTACAACTCTATTAGTATCATAAGACCCAAAATGCATCAACTTACAAAGTTTGATAATATTTAGCCATTTTTTAATATAATTATAAAATACCATAAGTAGGTCACAGTGATCAACCTTTTGATTGCAATTTTCTGAGTACTCAAGATACATTAATTGACAAATACTAATGATTCTAATTAAATAAGTACCTGAGATTTTCAAAAGTAGGTCACCATGACCTACTTTTTCTGAAAACCCAAGATGCATCATCTGATAAAGTTTGACAATTCTAAGCCACTTAGTTCGAGAGATAATTAATTAAAGCCATCAAATGTCAAAAGTAGGTCACAGTGATCCACTTTTTGGTCGACGTTCTCCGAAAACCCAGAGTGCCTAAACTGACAAAGTTTGATGATTCTAAGCTAATACGTACCTGAGATATTCAAAAAGTAGGTCATTGTGACCTACTTTTTGGTCGACATTCTCCGAAAACCCAAGATGCATCAACTGACAAAGTTTGATGATTTCAGGTCAATAAGTACCAGAGTCTGAGATACTTTATTATAGCCACAAAATGTCAAAAGAAGGTCACCGTGACTTACTTTTTGATCGTCACTCTCCGAAAACCCAAGATGCATAATCTCACAAAGTTTGATGATTCTAAGCCAATAAGTACCAGAGATACTTAAATAAAGCCATAAAATGTCAAAAGTAGGTGTCGATGACCTACTTTTTGATCGTCACTCTCCGAAAACTAAATATGCATTTACTCACAAAGTTTGATGATTCTAAGCCAATAAATACCTGAGATACTTAAATATAGCCACAAAATGTCGAAAGTAGGTCATCGTGACCTACACTTTTGTTGACATTTTTCAAAGACCCAAGATGCATCTACTGACCAAGTTTGATGATCGTAGGTCTAATGGTAATCAAAATATGCATTTTAACAATTTGAAAACAAATGTTGGCATTCAAAAAGTAGGTCACAGTGACCTACTTTTTCATAATTATGTTTTAAGGTCTCAAAGTACAAGATTTGATGATTCTAAACCTCCCAGTGTCTGAAATGATGGGATTTAATGTTCTTAAAAGGATAAGTCATAAAGTTCAAAAAGTAGGTCACGGTGACCTACTTTTAAGTTGACATTGTTCAAGGATCCAAGATGCATCAACTGACAAAGTTTGATGATCATAGGTCTTAAAGTGTCCAATATATGCCTCCAAATCAATTTGAAAACAAAAGCCCGTAAAATTTAAAAAGTAGGTCACCGTGACCTACTCTTGAGTTGAAATGATGTGAAATTGTAAGATACATCAACTTACAAGATTTGATGATCCTAGTCCTTATAGTAAGAAAAATATACACGTTTTAATAAAATGTAAATTTAGGTCAACTTTGAAGTGACCTTGAGACCACGCCCTTTGCCCTAGGGTCATGCCTTGAACAATTTTTAATCTTCAACATATCCTGATCCTTGTATGTAAGTTTGTTGAAAATCTGCCTGGTGGTTCTGTATCAAATTGCAGTGTACTTCTAAAGGCAAATACATTGTAGCAAATGAAGACAAGTTAAGTCCATTTCAATGGTTAAACCCTCTGAAAACAGATTCATCATTCGCAGCTAGGTTAAGGCCGCTCATAGGAAATATGCCTTAAAATATTCCAAGAAAATCAATAAAATGTTGATATCTTTTCTCTTAGCATGAATTTCCATTTAATGGGAATTGTACTAAAAACATATGCATATATGGAGTCTCAACCGAGTTTGGCAAAAGTGATTTTTCACTATGAAATTGATAGCATTTCCTTTAAGACAAATTCCTTAACCTGAAAAGTGCTGGGAGCAACTTCCCCATGCCCGGGAATTATTTTAAATGAAGCTGTCTTTTGAAAAACTTCGTATATTTACATTATACGCATTAAAATAATGTAAAATTACGAAAAAAAAACCAACATTGCACAACTTACTCCAAGCACTTTTGAAAATGGTAGGGTTAATAATAAATTATGATATTTTATACACATGTAGCTACATGTGTATAAAATATCATAATTTATAGTTAAGCGGATATGGTTGAACTCTTGAGATTTTCGAGGGGTTGTGCCTGTGATTGTAGTATGTTTATGTTCATGACTGCGGCTTTATAAGAGACCTATTCATTATAAATTCAATTACTGTTAAAAATTGAGTAATGTATTCAAAATATGACTCAATTTTAGTCAGATCACGCTTAATTTGTTTTTTTTCATTTTTACAAATTGCAATAATAGCCGGATCTGCGTCTCAAGTACAGAGAAACTGCATGTCAAACTAGGCTATGATGTCATCACTGTCAGTATAGCGAGATCAAGTTGGCTTTGATTTTACATTTAAATAGAGTTATAATGACAAGATAAGTTAAACAGCAATTTATGTTTTTAATAATTATGAGAAATCACAGTATGTACAAGAGTGTAAGAAAAAGAATATTATTGGTACGGTTTCACCATGATGTCATAATCGTTTGCCGGAAGATCTGCATAGACTGATATACCTTTGCATCTGGGAGTCCTTAACCTAGCCGCATTCCTGGCTACTGTCGGACAGATTATGGGTCACATCCAAAGAAATGAACCTATACCCACCACAACTGACATGAAATGATACCCATCACAAATGATTACCCAATGGGATCATCATCTCACACAAAATAACCCCATTTGATTGTTGAACCCCATTTAGCATTAACTGATTAATTTTAACATCAGATAGAAAAATTTCATTGGTTGTTATTTTTCAAACAAGAGGCCCATAGGCCACATCGCTCACCTGAGCACCTTTGGTCGGCCATTGTGGCCCCGCCCTACCCCCCCCCCCGGGTCATGATTTGAACAAACTTGAATTTAAATTACCTGAGGATGCTTCCCTATAAATATGATCAATCATGGCTTGGCTATTATTGAGAAAAAGATTTTTAAAGAATTTTCCTATATATTTCTACGTAAAACTTTTGTCGGCCATTTTGGCCCCGCCCTATCCCAGGGGGTCAATGTTGAAACAAACTTGAATCTACACTACCTGATAATGCTTCCATATAAATATGATTAATTATGGCTTGGCTGTTCATGAGAAGAAGATTTTTAAAGAATTTTCCTATATATTTCTATGTAACACTTTGGTCGGCCATTTTGGCCCCGCCCTATCCCCGGGGGTCATGATTTGAACAAACTTGAATTTACATTACCTGAGGATGCTTCCACATAAATATGATCAATTATGGCTTGGCTTTTCTTGAGAAAAAGATTTTTAAAGAATTTTCCTATATATTTCTATGTAAAAATTTGGTCGGCCATTGTAGCCCCGCCCTACCCCGGGGGGTCATTGTTTTAATAAACTTGAATCTACACAACCTGAGGATGTTTTCATATAAATATGATCAATTATGGCTTGGGTATTCTTGAGAAGAAGATTTTTAAAAATTTTCCTATATATTTCTATGTAACACTTTGGTCGGCCATTTTGGCCCGGCCCTACCCCTGGGGGTCATGATTTGAACAAACTTGAATCTACACAACCTGAGGATGCTTCCATATAAATATGATCAATTATGGCTCAGCTATTCTTGAGAAGAAGATTTTTAAAGAAAGATTTTTCCTATATATTTCTATGTAAAACTTTGGTCGGCCATTTTGGCCCCGCCCTACCCCCGGGGGTCATGATTTGAACAAACTTGAATCTACACTACCTGAGGATGTTTCCATAAAAATATGATGATCATTAATACATCATTATTAGGAGATGAAGATTTTGTGCTGAAAACAAAAGAAGTTATCAATTGTTTAAAAGAGAAATATATAGATTTAAATAACCATCAATTGAAATGGGACACAATTAAATGTGAACTAAGAGGGTTTATTGTTAAATATTCAAAATTAAAGGCAAGGAAAAATAGGCAGGAAGAAGAAACATTATCAAAAGAATTAGATAAACAAAATGAAATACTATCGGCAAATCCATCTGAAGAAAATATTGTTTTATTAAATGAAATCAAAGAAAAATTAAATGTATTAACAGACATAAAAACTATAGGAATAATATTGAGATCTCAAGCAAAATGGTGTGAAGAGGGAGAAAAATCTACAAAATATTTCTTGTCTTTAGAAAAAAGAAATTACAAACATAAATGTATAGATAAGTTAGTAGTTAATGATAAAATTATTTGCGATAAAAATGAAATTCTCAAGGAAGAGGAAAGTTTCTTTGAAAATCTTTATTCGACTAACTTGGAAATAAATAATTATCAAAAACACATCAGTCACTTTGTGAATGGTAAAAATATTCCAAAACTTACTAAAGAAGATTCTCTAACATGCGAAGGTTCAATAAGTAAAGATGAATGTGAAAATGTCTTAAAAGAATTTAAACCAAATAAATCTCCAGGAAGTGATGGACTTCAGTTTGAATTCTATAAGTACTTTTGGCCTGAAATAGTAGATCTGGTAATAAACAGTTTAAATGAAAGCTATCAACAATTATCTCTCTCTCCAGATCAAAGAAAAAGAATAATTACTATCGTGCCAAAAAAAGATAAAGATAGAACTTTATTAAAGAATTGGAGACCAATATCATTACTGAATTTTGATTATAAAATATTAGCTAAAGTTCTCGCAAGTAGAATAAAAAAAACTACTGCCTAATATAGTTGATGCAGATCAAACAGGTTACCTTGAAAATAGATACATAGGAGAAAATATAAGAACTATTGCAGATCTTATTAATTACACAAGTATAAAAAAATATCCCTGGACTTATTTTGTTATAGTAGATTTTGAAAAAGCTTTTGATACAGTTGAATGGTTATATTTAGATAAAGTTTTAGAAACCTTTGGATTTGGCAAAGGGTTACGACAATGGGTACACATTTTATATTCAGATATAACAAGTTGCTTAATTAATAATGGATATTCCTCCTCCTTTTTCAAGATAACTCGAGGTGTTAGACAAGGATGTCCTTTATCACCCTATTTATTTATCTTATGCGTTGAATTATTGGCTATTGCAATTAGATCAAATAAAAACATTCACGGTATAAGAATTGGTGAAACAGAATTCAAAATCAGTCAGCTAGCAGATGACACTACTTGTTTCTTAAGTGATGAAAAATCAGGCTTTGAAGTGTTGAGAATCATTCAAAATTTTAAATATTGCTCTGGTTTAAAGATTAATCTTAATAAAACAGAGGCCATATGGATTGGTAGCTGTAGGAATTATCCACCAGGCAGCTTACCTGTAAAATGGTCAAGTGGTTTATTCTTTACACTTGGAATTTGGTTTAGTGTACATGGGGAACATGACTGTTTAGTAAAAAATTTCAATTCCAAATTGGATGAAATTAAAGCAACTCTAAACCTCTGGAAAATGTGGAATTTAACTCTGATAGGAAGGATTTTAATAACAAAAACACTAGCAATTCCTAAAGTTATTTATCAAGCTACTGTGTTACCAATTTCTAATGAGATTATAAAAGAAGTAAATAAAATGATATCAACTTTTATTTGGAATAGTGACAAACCAAAGGTTAAATTAACTGTAGCATGTCAAAAAATAAATAAGGGTGGACTTAAAGTTCCAAACTTTGAAAATCAGATTAAGTCACTTAGACTAAATTGGATTAAAAGAATTTATTGTTCTGATAATCACCACCCAAAATGGTTCATGATTTTTCAAGCTTATTTTGAAGATATTAATTTACAAACATTACTTCAATCAAGATGCTATATAGATTTTTTACACATATATATACCACAATTTTATAGAGACATTTTAAATTGTTGGAAGGAATTTAGAACCTATGATAATGTTTGTGTAGAACCTAAAATATTTAAGGAAATTTTATGGTTTAATGATAAAATCAAGATCAACAAAACACCCATCTTCTGGAAAAAATGGTATAAATGTGGAATACTTTGTGTAAATGACATTATTGGTGAAAATAGAGATTTTTTAAGTCATGAAGAAATAGTCCTGCTTTATGGTATAAACGTATCCTTTTTGGACTACATGTCTATTAGAATGGCAATACCATATGAATGGCGAAAATTTTTAAGGGAAAAGCAAAAACCTGATTTCAATAGAAATACATTAACACTTTCTATAGATGATAAGAAATGTCCAATTTCAAAAATACAATGTAAAAATTATTACTGGACCATAACAGAAGAATTGATTGAGCAACCAACTTGTATTAAAAAATGGGAAAATATATTTGATATTAACATAACAGAATCCGACATGAAGAATATGTTTTCCATTTCTTTTTTATGTAATAATGAAACTTATTTGCAATCTTTTAATTATAAATTAATTCATAGATTTATAGCACATGGAAAATTATTATATAATATGGGTATAAGTGAATCACCATCATGCAAAACATGTAAGGAAATTGACACAATAGAACATAGGTTTTATCTTTGTGAAAGTACTAAATCATTTTGGAATGAATTCTTGAATTGTCGGAATAGTTTGAATTTATGTTTAATCCAACATATTTCATGTCAAAATGTGATATTTGGAATTTATACAAATACTTATAATACAGTTCTGAATTATTGTTTACTGCTAGCAAAATACTATGTTTATACTGTTAGAAATGCACAAGATAATTGTCAATGTAATTTGAACGTTATGGTTTTTCGAAAGATTTTAAAGGAAAAATTATATGTTAAAAAATTTCTTTATTGTACGAAGGGACAATTAGAAGATTTTTACACTGAATGGCAAGAATTATTGGATAAACTGGAAAACTGATCTATATGTTAATTTTTTTTTCTTTTTACAAGTTAGAGCCCAAACAATTTTCAATTATTTTTTAGATAATCTAAAGTCTATATGCCTATTAGAAATATTGATTATATATTCTCACTGCAATGTTACATGTATGTATTTTATCTTAATTTGTAAAATGTAAGAGCCAATAAAAAAAAAAAATATGATGAATTATGGCTTTGTCATTCTTGAGAAGAAGATTTTTAAAGAATTTTCCTATATATTTCTATGTAAAACTTTGGTCGGCCATTTTGGCCCCGCCCTACCCCGAGGGGTCATCATTTGAACAAACTTGCATCTACACTACCTGAGGATGTTTACCCATATGTTTCATCTTTCCTAGCACAATGGTTCTTGAGAAGAAGATTTTTAAAGAATACCACCAAATTTTCATTAATTCCCAATTATCTCCCCTTGAATGAGGGTGTGGCCCTTCATTTGAACAAACTTGAATCCCCTTCACCCAAGGATGCTTTGTGGCAAGTTTGGTTGAAATTGGCCCATGGTTTCTTGAGAAGAAGTCGAAAATGTGAAAAGTTTACAGACAGACGGACAGACAGACGGACAGACGGACAGACAGACAGACAGACGGACGCCGGACAAAATGTGATCAGAAAAGCTCACTTGAGCCTTTGGCTCAGGTGAGCTAATAAAACATAACAGTACATGAAACTTGCCACCATTTATGATTTCGCTTAGGAGTACGTTCTGAGATTCAAATTATGTAAATAATGGCCCAGGTAATGCGACCACAGAAAGAGGTCAAAGGTTTACACAGATATAAAAATCAATTTTGAACTTAAGGTAATGTTTGCAAGTTCACAAAAAATTATCCCCATACAATCTTTTTAAAAGTTTCTCTTTAAATTTTGAATAATTGACCTTGAAATAAAAAAAAAAAACCTTTGCTAAAACGGACACAGTCTGGTACTCTGTAGGTAAAATACAGAAATGAAAAATTTATCCTTTAGAAAATCATAGACCTCTTGTGAATCTTAAAAATTTTTTTTACCAGTGATCTTGAATTTGTTTTATTAACCTTGGTTCAAGCACATGAACATCCATGGATAGTTAATAGTCTGTGTATCAAAAATGATCTTCCAATGAAATTTCATTACAAAGTTTTAACCTGGACAAGCTTAATAAACCGTTTTTTGCTGGTGACCTTAAACTCGCTGAAAAAGACCATGTTCAAGGTCAGAACACACCCGCAGATCATGTCAAGCAAATTAAAGTTTGTATCAAGTATGAGCTCCTAGTTATTCTCCATTACAAAGATATGGCCTGGTCAAGGATTTAAACATTTTCTGCTAGTGACCTTGAACTTGTGAGAATCATCTAGGGTCATGGTCAGTTTTTCTGATAAAAAAATTGTCCGTTGTTTGTCATTGTTGTTGTTGTAATAGTTTTCACAATTTCATCTTCTACTCAAGAACCACTAGACCAATTTCAATGAAACATGCTACTAAACAAAATGATAAATGAATGTGTATTGTCGATGAACAAAACTACAAATGGATGTGTAAACTTAATACCGGTAACTACCTTAAAACATCTGACATTTTATAAGTATCTTACCTCTGTAAGTCCAAACGGAAAAGATTGATCCTTCTTGGTTATCTTTCTCTTTATCCACAACATCTTCAAACCTCTTAGTCATGTCCAGCACAAGAATAAAGAAGGCCTTTGGTGTTACGTAAATTTGGTGACAAGCATAATATGCTAACTGCCCAGCTAAATCCAGCAAGCTTACAGTTGGGAATTTTTCTTTTTCAGACAAGATTTTTTGGAAAATTTCATCCTTCAACCTTTCTTGTGCTTCTGAGGAGAGAACACTGGCCATTACCTCTACAGTATTCTGTTCTTCTTTGCCTTCAGTTGGAGAAATGGACCTCTCAACGTTCTCTTCTTTCTTTTCTTCTCGGCTATAAACTACTTCAGAATTTTTATCAGTACTTCCTTGCTCCAAATTGTCTTCTTGTTTATTTGTGTCGGAGATGTCAGTTGCACTGCCCGGGTCTGGTTTCAAATCTGCAGCATTTATCCTGATAAATGACTTCAATGGTGAGTCATCATCTGCCACTGTAAAAGAAGAAATTGATATATAGTAAAAATTCCTTTGCATTATACTGGTTTTTCCGAAATCTTACAGGGATGGAAACGAATGCACAATATAAAATTGACTCTTGTCTATTGTGTGTAAATACAATTCAATTTTTACAAATACGTTTTGTCATTTGCCCGCTGCTGCAATTCAGAACACACAGACTTTGGTATACAACGTGACTTTTGACCACTTGTCACTTATGACAATAAGACACACTGGCTCTCTGCTCACTTTGATAAAGTATAAAACAAGTGTATCTAATCTTTTGACATTCATAAATCTTTTACTAGCGACTCTAACACCCCATTGCAAAACATGATACATATTATTCATACAAATACAATTTTTTTTTAATCATAGAAATAATCATTAGGTCAATCTTTTACAATGCTTTCCAGGGAAGAATCTGACTTTGAGCATGTTTTGTTCATTTAAACCAAACTTTTATTTTCATTTTGTTTCTTAATATATATACTGAAAGGATTTAGAAACGCATATTATACTTTTGAGTTAAATTAAAACAATTATTTCAGATATGTTTTTCAGCATTTTTATCATACATTTTAATTTATCTTTAATCAACAAGTTACCAAAATTTTGTGCGATTTTGAGTGATAGTTCCTGAGATATTGATATCAATATGGTGACACCCCCCAAAAATAAAACTAAAAATTCTCATAATCTCCCTTTCGCATCAGTAACAAACTTGATTTTCCTGTGCATTGAGTTCACCAGAGCATTTATTTTTTCAAAGCATCATTTTTCAACCCTTTCGACGGTAGTCTTAATGGCTGAGATTAGCTGTACTATTCCAAAGTTAACCAATCCCCCCGCTCAATTAAATCCCGCGAATTTTCGATTAAAGAAAGAATATACAGAACCCAGCAGGTTTGGTACCTGTCAATGTTCGTAAAAAAAAATATTAATGAATATTAGCTACATTTTCCAGTGTAAACATGCTAAAAAACATTACGCAAACGACGCGTACGTGCGCGTTTGAGAGTAAAATCGACGTAGGCTGGCCAAGCTCGGGGCCCAAATGAGAGTGGAGAGTTTCTGTCAGTTTAGGGTGAAAAAAGTGAGTATCTTTGTCTGCTGTATAAATATCAGTTTTGATGATAATGCCTTGACAATAACCGACGTGGCGTGATGAAAAGCCCTATCTTGTTTTGACGTTGGTACGCGCCAACTTCACCGTCATGGTTAATTGGAAACATTTTAAGTTCACTCTCTGACAACCAAAAAACACTTTTACGTGGTTGAAAAGTTGAAAACAATCTGATCATCAGCATGTTTTTGCCTTTTTATTCACTTGTGCAATATTGAATTCAGTCACCAAACCCACAGTAGATTCTGTCAGCCATACCACGATTGCAAGAAATTTATACTGACTGCAAATATGCAAAAACGATGTTTATAACTCTAATGCATAGTATGGTACTACAAAATTTTATAACAAAATTTTCATCATTAACATTCACGTGTTTTTGACTTTTTATCATTTCCCCTACGTGATGCCATACACTTCATGGTTGAGTAGTTTTGACTTTGACTAGTGATTTTAGTGCAAAGTGACCAAAATAAACATCGGACCAATTTTCATATTTTTCGGTCACATAGTCGGAAAATTTTTCCATATCATGTTCTTGTGCGTTTCTTAATCCTTTCAGTATATAAAGATAGTTGCATTTAACATTGTTTAGTTTGTTTGCTTTAAACGCAGGGGCAGAGGAGGACTTTTCAAAGGTTTTATGCATTTTTGCTAATTAATCAATTAATTGCAAGTTCAGGAGCTCTTCTGGAGTCACATCATAATTTTAACTATATGTATGTATTGAATTTGTTTAAATAATACATATACCAAGGAGCAGTGGGGAAAAATATTTCAATAGCATTTCATTTTTATTCAGAAAAAAATAAATAACCTCCCCCCTCTTCCCCGCACAAACACACATGGAACCCTTGACCCAGAGACCATGAAATTCACAATTTGGGAAGAGAAACTTTTCGCTATCATAAATATGTATTTGCTGCATCTGCATACTACCCAGGAGCAGACTAGAAGATTTAAAAATCTTTTTTAATAAATAATAAACAAGAAACTTTTGTAAAACACTTATGCTCCCTCTCCCCCCAAAATTGGAATTTTTCTAAGTCAAAAGTGCATAACTCTATTCAAAATTGCTCGATTGTATCCCAAACAGAACCTGACCTAGAAATTCCTATGATCAATTTGTATTTAAAATTTTATTTCAATGTGTGTAATTATATAACAACTGTGAAAAAAGGAAGGAAACAGATGATGGATCGACAGACAGACTAATCAAGAGACAGCAGCAAAGCAATATACCATCCATTTTTCAAAGAGGGGCATAAGCCCCACCCCACCCTCCATAGAACCCCTAACCCAGGGGCCCATGAAATTCATAATTTTGGAAAAATAGACACTTTTCCTTCTTATTACTATGAACTGAGTTAACCAGCTTAATACCCAGGAGCAGAAGAGAAATTTTTCAAAGAATTCATGCATTTTCACTACATTTATAAATTCATTAGAGCCCCACCCAGCTGAAACCGAACAAAAATTTCTAAAGTACGATAAGCTATCAAAAATGAAGTATTATTGCTAATTCGACGAAATATTATTCGGTATCAACAAAGTACTGGTCGTGAAAAGAACAGGATATTCTCATGCATATTTATAAAGGACTGAAGTTTATCCTGGATCTGCGAATGTGCGCCGGAAAAGCATCGAGAGAACCATCAGGTCGAGGAAAATATTTTTATGACGTCTGTTCAGCGAAGAACACAAATCAACCAATCAGCTCAATGAGTTGCATTTAATGCATTTATGGGTTACTACATAAAATACTACATGTGTTTTTCGAAAAGGCTAGTTTTTTAAATTGCTCTTGGAGAAACTTCATGCATTTTCTCAAGCTTTTACATGCTTAATGTATTATGTACATTATTATCTACTAATTCCATGCTCATATTTGCATACATATTAAAGTATTCCCCACTCCATCGTACAGGTACTTTTGTTTAGAGTTTCCCCGCGCTGTACTGCTAGTGGACATTTTTGGTTGGGTAAACATTTACAAAATAACGACTACAGATCTTCAGTATGAAGTTCACCCAACCGAAAATGTCCAGTTAAAAGACAATTGCACATGATTATTCCTCGGTACAAAAAGCAACCAACTCTGAGGTGTGCTCACATATTGACGATCCCTAACTTAAGTGTTTGTAGTAAAAACGTAGTAGACCATTATGCTTTTCGGTTCATTCACGAGATTGGACCATTGTTTGCTGTGAGCATGCCAGACAACGTGATCATGAATATTTCAATAAGAGGCGGTTTATTATCCGACTCGGAGAGAAAATAATTTTTACCAAGTATTTCATAACTTTTAAAAGTGATCGAGTGGAATTGTCTTAATTGCAGAAAGTATATCTTATATAACTTGATGAGACCACACATATATTTATTTCTTTTAAAATAAAACACAAATACGGCATATATAGCTTTAAAGAGTTTTCCTATATATTTCTAAGTTTAAATTAGGTCGGCCATTTTTGCCCTGCCCTACCCCGGGGGGTCATGATTTGAACAAACTTGAATCTAAACTGAGGATGCTTCCATATAAATATAATCAATTATGGCTTTGGTATTCTTGAGAAGAATACTTTTGAAGAATTATCCTGTATACGAGGGTTGATCCAAAAGTAATGTCACTGTGTTCATATCTTTTATATTTGGTGTTGTATTATCAAATATTATGTACCAAAAGATGCATAAAAATAAATCTAATCAAAATTACAAAATTTCATTCAATAATGTTTCAAAGAATATATTTTATAGACGTTTAAAACATTAAATATATGGGGTGTCACCGCGTCACAACTAAACGTCACGTTTTAAAGTGTATAATGTTAGAATAGAAAAAAAGCAAACACATTAAAAACTAGAACTGTCCAATAGGGACAAATACCCCCCGCTGGGTTTTTCAGAGAAGGTGCCAATTCAAATAAAGTGCCACGCCACAGCATGATACGCCCGTCAAAATATTACACAATTATCTTTAACAGTTTAGACTGCAAGAAAACCACTTCAACCTTGATTCTAAGATTTCCATGATTTTTCCATTTTTTAAAAAAAAATATTTCTTTATCCATCCCCTGTGCTGTAGACATAATTAAAACAAATATTACATAACTGACAGATTTCTATACTGTTTGTGTTAGACTTTGTTAAATGCCGGCCATCATAATAAACAATATCAAATTAGTCTTAACAACTTAATCTATGTCAAATTAATTTTGAAAAGAAAGGCTGGCCATCAAATGACATTTGCTATGACCAGCAGACTTCTTCTGTCTAATCCCCAAAGACAGATAAGACAGCGCTTGATCAGATAGCCTTCCTACATTGAACTCATTAATTAATCTTTGACTGGATGCTTTTTTACTCCTTACTCCCTAAATATTAATGAATCTGCACTTTTTATCCTAAAACACTTTTTAAACATATAAAATACTCCATGATTTCTTTTTAGATTTAATGCCAGACAGGTTTTATATTTAATTCATATGGTCAAGTAGGCATGCTGATTCAACCTCACTCCATAAAATTAGTTTTTAATTAATCAATATTATATAATATCAGATTATTAGTTTATTATGCAATATCAAATAAGTTTTAATTACTTTTTATCAAATTCATTTTAAAACTTAGCTAGCCACCAAGAGCTATTTTTAATCTAACAGCTAGGCTGGCTGTCCATTTGCCCAATACCCAAGGGATAACACCAAACCTCCTCACACTAAACCCATTAATTTTTCTCTAATTTGACATGCAACTTTCTGCTATCAAAATTCTTCCTGACCAGTGCTTGATAATTATGCCCATGGGACAAACTGAATTCCTCTCATTAAACACTGAAATTTGTTTAAGATTGCTGTAAAGTATATGATGAAAAATAAGTTTTTACTTAATTTAATACTTTTTAATAAGTTACATTTTTAGGATTATGAAATTTAAAATTTAAAAAACTTAAATTTTAAAAAAAATTCACTAAAATTAAAGGTCACAGTGACCTTGAAACAGGTCGCGACACACCTTCTACCTAAGATGTATACTTTTGCCAAGTTTGATTGCTCTAGGTCTCATAGTTTTCGTCAATTGATGATAACCCCGGCTATCAAAATGTCCTTACTACTCAGTATGTAAGATTTTGTATTAATTTTTTTTTAATTTTAAATACTTCACGGCTATGCAAATATTGAGTGATCCTAGCATTTGAAATTCCTAGAGGCTTTAAATATACTTAAATTGGTACAAGTCATATTAATAACTTAATGCCCGGGAAAAAAATGAAGTATACAATTGTAATATCTCTTCATCATCAAAACACTTCGATTTGTTGGTTAAAAAATGCGTCTGAATGATGGAGACTATAGTGGAGAATAATTTACGGAAAGCTTCTAGTCGGATAAGAATCGAACAAAATCGATACCCTAAATTTCATACTTTATCAATTCCTTTTATTAGTAACAGTTGGCTGCATAAAATATGAATTGAAATCAGACATATGAATGACCTATCAGCAAAAATAGACATGTATTAATGAATAAAAAAAAACCAAACTGTGTAACTTACCTTTTTATGCGATGAGTAAAATTTCATGTTCGAAAACAGGAACCTTTTTCGATAGGTTTTTTTTTCGATAGTAAATGCTTAGCAACTTTATATATGAAAGACATATATATATTTAAAGATGTGTTTGTCGTAATTTATAATAAGAAAAACATTTTTAAAATCTCTTTCATGCATAGTGAAACTTTAACTATGAATTACTTCTCCCACCTTAATCCCATGCATATTCCAAAACTTAAACCTAAATTTATAGAGCAGACAGGTTCTCCGGGCTGCAAAAAGACCAGTAAATGAGAATTTATTATTTCGGTTGGTAAATACTGTACTTTCAAAAAAAAATATCTATGTGATAAAATGTTAATTTATTAGAAGACCGAATATTACGAGATTTTGCTTCTTCAGACGAGAATAAAGCGCGTTTTACAATGCACTAAGGCTTTAACTGTCATGTTGTAAATTTTGAATATACAAGGTTGCAGTAAATACAAAATTTACCAATTGTCATGTTGTAAATTCTGTATTTAATTACTGCCGGTAAATGCAAAATTTAAAACATAGCATAACCTCTACATCTCAACACCAGAAACTGAATGACAAGAAATGTAGTGAGGGGTCTGGAGAGAGTTTTGGGGTTTTAACATCCTCTAAGAGAGAGCGAGGATTCCCACATATGTGTTACGTTTTTATTAAAGTAAAACCTCTATTTATAGATAAGTTTAAACTTTAGTTTTAAACTTTTAATGTAGAAACTATACTTAAACATCAAACTTTTGCCAGAGTTCGAATTCATTTGTACCAAACTGAGTGCGGAGACGCAGAGAACTTTGGGTAAGTCTGCTTAGACATGTAAATAATGTACATGTATTCTCTGCATGGAAAAGTTCCTTCGATGTCGCATGCAATTGTTTAATGTCTCAGTTTCTAATTGCTTCATGAAAGGAACAATTGACTAGTTTGCGGTCGATTTTTGACGCTTGTGTTAATGTTTCTTGTTCATGCATTTTGAGATGAGAATTTCATGATCACCCCTTTTTCTTGCATTTATTCAATATTCAGATGTCGTTTCTTTATAATATCGTCGGTCCATTCGACTGATAGTCTAATAGTCGCCTATTCATTGACATCCCAAGTATTGATGTCTGACAGTTGATTAGGAGTAGTCAAAATGAAAAACAAATTAATCTGCAAAGTCCCCAGTAAATGTACAGTATTTCTTGTATATAGTTTCATTTAACATAGAAATGCATTTACTATTATATATATTCATGTAGACTCCAAATATCAGGGGAAAATATAAGATGCAAATCAAAATTGAAAAGAAACAAGAGGTACTGTGAGCAATGGGCTCACTAAATGATAACCCCGTCTCCAATATGAATATAATGACAGTACCCATATTTTGCTGTGGAAAACCCAAAATATGTGTCGGATCAAAAAGAAAAATAGAAGGTGCACCATGGCGATATGTAATAAAGACTCTTTAAGAGTCAATGAAAGTTTCATCAAATTTCATTCAGTTGTATGGGAGTAGTTGAGGATAGAGGTGGGTACCCCAAAGCGTAACAGACGGACGGATATACCGATTACTATAAACCCTCCCGCTTTTCAAGCGGGGGGATAAAAATGTTTGTTTTTTAACAGTGTGAAGGACTGGGAGAATGTACACTCTGTAAGCGCCAGTAGACGAAGCTGTATAACTACCACATGGCGCTGTGAATGCAATTTAGCATTTCTTCAATCATAAAGATATGACCGACTTAACCTTCCCTGGTGCTGTCTCATCGACTGGCGACGCTGACCACCCCCCCCTTTTTTTTTTACTTGAAAATGTTGTTTTAGGGAGTGGGGTTTACACGCGTGTACTATTTTTTGGTGTTTTATTTTTTCCGTTAGATAAATACACACAATGATCAATATATAATAATTATAGATCATGCGTTGTGGTTAATTGTGTTAAATTGTATATAATTAAGCTGGTAATTTATTTATTTACTTAAAATATCTGGGATATAGAGAAAAAAACCTTGTAATAAAAAGAGTTGTTTCCTTTGCCAATTACATAATGATAAGCGTATAGCTAGTGTTGAAAAGTTTTGTTTACTCTTTTAATGCGTTTTAATAAAAGAATTTACACCTTTTGGACATTGTAAACTGTATGTATCTCATTTCCTTGTACATGTAAAAAAAAAAAGCAAGATGTTGCAAGATACACTGTTTGTGTGTAGTTTTGGAAGGGGAGGGGGTAGTTTACATTTTCAGGCAAAGAGCTGGGATTGATATACGGAAACATTTACCTTACATGCTTGGTGCATGCAGTGTTTTGGTGCTTCTGCTCTAGAGTCGCGGTGTAAGGAACTACATGTGATCTGTGCGTCGGGGTTCGAATCCTATTGCTGGGCGTGGGACCGGTCCTTCGAATGAGACCGTATAAACCGAGGCTCAGTGTCACAGAAAGTGCTGGCATGAAAAAAGATCCCCCACAGCTCAAAAGCCGTTGATCGATACTACATGTGTAAATGTTCATGAGTCATGTGTTAGTATAATATATAGGGTATAGTACAAGAACTTGGATGTGACCAGTCAACAGGTGATGCTTACTCCATTCTCGGCACACTTGATACTATCGCTCGAATTTCCCAGAAGTCCGTGTTTATGGCTCTTCAGAGTTTTTTTTTTTTAATTCTTGATAGATTCTTTTTTTAAAGTTTGTCACAGCCAAAATTCAACATCCCCCATACTCGTTTCAATGAATGACCATGCATCATTAATATCAACTTGAAGGTCATGTTTTCCATACACTGTAAAAAATGTGTTTAGATGATAGACACTTTCCTAAGCACTTTCTTGTCACACTTTTTGGGATGCGTTGAAATTCTAAACACATTGAATTTCATTACGTGTAACGGAAAGTGTTTAGAGCCAAAACACTTACATGTTTAGACTTTAAACACTTTACAAAACATGTTATGATACATGTTTACAAATTAAACACTTGGATGTTTTCGTTGTCTTCCTGCAAGAAAACTGAAAAAATAACAATTGTTTACATTTTAAATTTTATTCAATGAACATTCAAGCATGGATTTTTTATAAAGAATTTTAAATTAAATATACATTATATTTTTACACGCTGGTTTTAATTCTAACCAGATTAGCAAGCAGTTATTCCTCATGTCTGTATCAAGTTTAACTTCCAGCAATTTTTCACTGAGCAACACACGCATAATTTGTTTTCATCTGTGACCGTCAGTAGGTAATCCACTTGTTATTATTTGAGAATATTTTAGGTTGTTCAAAGCTATAACGAACAGCAGACTTCACAAAACTCAGTTTCCCCTAGAAAGTAAGAAGTGTGGAC
>PRKT01000654.1:8070-61450 GCA_003671525.1 Saccostrea glomerata
TTTGCATTGTAATTTAATCAAATGATCCATTGGTTATAATTATTTTAAACGATTTCTTGATAGTAAAAACATAATAAAGGGGAGTAATCAAATGTTGAATCCGCTTTTGATTGGTTAGTTTGGATCTTGAATCTCGAAGCTCGTATTTCGAATCTCGAATTTCGAATCTCGTATTTTGAATCTCGAATCTCGAATGAGCCTTCTGGGCTTTCGTATTATCGCCATATCCTTCATTCAATATTTACGATCGGAAAAATGCACCTTTTAACGTGCGTACATTTTAACACGATTTATTAGAATAGGAAAGGGTATTTGTCAAAAGTATCTTGGTCCATTTTTTTCAGTATGGTTGAAACATCACAGATTAATCTGCAACTCATAGATCATTTTTTGCTTTAAACATCTAAGGCATAACCTTTATTCAAAATCCATATGTATGTGTGTATTAAGCTACATTATATATATAAAGTTACTTTAGAGCCTGTCTGAATGAAATATTTAGATAACGAACAGTATTCCAGTTCAAACGTCCGATTTCACAAAAACAATATAACGGACCTCTAAAACCCCAGTCACATTTCCAAAAACGACCAACGGCCGACGGGTTTTGAAGCAAAAATGGGATTCTTCGGGTGACAGTCCTCAGTTCATCGGCCGAAGTCTTGGCCGATTTTGACCTCGTTTTTTGTCGGCCGACCAATTTTGTATCTATCGGTCTAAGTTATAATTTTTTATGCGTCGGTGGCCGATTTCTTCAATTGAAGTTATCCGTCGACCGACCTTCGATTATCGTCCGACCATCGGCAGTCAGTTTATTAAGTCGGTCGTCCGTCGTTGGACAATGAGGGTGATAAAATTTCGGCCGACGGTTAAAATCAAACTGTAGCCCAGAGCTCGATGATCGCGCTACGATTGGCCGACTTGTGAATATTTAACTCATTAAGGATTCATAACACAGACAAAAGTTTGATGCATGGATTGATATAAATTTTTGGAACGGAAATAACATAAATAATACATCCGTAAAATGTAAAGAAATCTTAAGTATTCTTTGCTGCTTAGATATGCGCCATTTGTCGTTTTTATGCAATTCCAGACAAAATTTTGCACACATTTTCAACACTGAGTCACAATTTTATAACATTCTGCGACTTTTACTTGCAAACATTACTCATGTCACCTATCTGAACATAGATCTATGAAAAATATTGCTGATTTCTAAAGAATAAAGGTTTTTTGTTTTATTTATCCAAAACATCGGTGTCCCTAGGAATGAATGTGACTGCTCCGTGTCGCCCGATACTGTGTCGCCCGATCATGTTCTTTCAGCCGACAAGACCAGAAAAATTTAGTCGCTCGACCATCGGCTTAAATGTGACCTAGGCATAAAGCATCAGGCATAGGAAAGCATCAGGTGCCACGTACGGAGGAAAGAACAGGATAACAAATTTCATTGGAGGATAAAGGTCTTGATTAACAGACTTTTACCACCGATTTACTTGAGGTAATTTTGGGTACTTTTTGTAGGTGAATAAGCATGACACGATGCTACTGAAATTAAGGTAAAGACAAATAAAGTAATTTTTATTCGTTATTAATGACACAAGAATTAAACTTTCAAATTCAGACTTACATATCGGTATACTGCGTGTCGAAACTGACATAAAAACAAAATATGATTTTTGAGGGGAAAATTAAATTGAAACGGATAGCGTTTATTTTTGCATGAATGGTAAAGATTGAAATTAGATCCCTTTATCTCATCACGACATTATGATTTCAAAATCTGATATAAGAGGTGGACAACACTTGAGTTCTGTGCACTCTGCTTATAGCTGAGCTACCCTATCAATATGCTTAAACCGTTGTTGCTACTCTTCCTTTTCGTCGGCGTTGCTAACGGCAACTACTCGTGGAACCGGAAAAAGATGGAAGACACAATTTGCAGTCTCTGTGGACAAAGGAAAGGATGTCGGCCAGCTGGTATCTCAAAATTAGGGTCTTATATTTTCATTGTTCATAATTTAGACCTCTAAGTATTTAATTTTATTTGGTTTCTACAAACTGTTGTTTTAAAATAAACATTTTGAAAATATATGTTGGAGTAACAAAATTGGTATCTCTAAACAGACAGATAAAAAACTTGAATTCGAGATGTCTACTTAAGGTCAAGATCTAGTAAATAACTTGAGACTAATTTTTTGGTGCTAGATCCATTGTGACGTCATAATCAATTTCAACTTTCTTTTTCCCGAACTTTAAGGTTTTAGCAGAATTATGCTGAAAATAGGGTATTTTTATGTCATTCAATTTGAAGTCATATGAATAGTAATCCGGATACCTATATTAAATTTGTTTTACCCTTTTCTGAGAGACTGTAGGCAATCTGGATATATTTCCTTTGCCGAATACGAAAAAAACTCCTATATTCGTGACTGGTTTTCTTTACTTTTCATTGAAAATGACAGTTTAAAATACAGTTTTTCATCTTGTTTACCTACAAATTATTATTACAGAAGTTCAATTGGTAATAGTAGAATGAACATTAACTCTGGATATTTTTTTCTTTTATTCAGGTCAACAAATTGCGTTTTATGCCTATATGTCGAGTAACATCTATATGAATACATTCTACAGGCACAAAATTTTCGTTTATGATAGTGTTGAGACAAACATTGGAAACGGATATGACTCCAGAACGGGAAAGTTCATCGCCCCGCAAAGTGGGGTCTATGTCATACACACAACAACTGTTTCTATCGTTTATTCTGCCAGTATTATAGAAATTGTTAAAAATGGAGTCGTTAAAGACGTAGCATTTGCTGACTCGGGTAACCACGACGACAGGGATACCTCTTCTACATTAACCATACTGAAATTGAAGAAAGGAGATGCAGTGTATACAAGAGTCGGGTCACATTATGGTGGAAGATATATAGAGAGCAACAATTATGCCCGAACGAGTTTCTCTGGATTTAAACTCATGTAAAAAAAACTTTTGAAATAAATGGGTAATTTTGATGATTTTTTATTTAAGTTGTTTAACACCATATAAGTCAAGACAGATGATACAAACTTTTATCAAAAATAACAATTTAATTAAGTGATGTTTATCAAACTAAAATTAGGACGTTGAATGGATAGATTTTCATTTTTCATTCAAAATTTCACAGCAATTGGGCTGAAATTTTATTATTCCAATCCTTAACAACCATAATAGGACATAGCATTTGTATCAATCCATATAACCATTTGTTATTATTTTATATGTTTTAAATTAACGATTGATTGATTGATTGTATACTGTTTTACGTCCCTCTCCTGAATATTTCACTGATATGGAGACGTCACCATTGCCGGTGAAGGGCATCAAATTTAGGCCTACGCTCGGCACTTACAGCCTTACAGCAGGGAGGGATCTTTATCGTGCCACACCTGCTGTGACACGGGGCCTCATCCGAAGGACCGCCCTATTTAGTCGCCTTTTACGACAAGCAAGGGGGTACTGAGGACATATTCTAACCCGAATCCCCACGGATTTTAATTAACGAAAAAAGTGTTACTACTAAACTTATAAGGCAGTCTAAAGTGTCAATACAGACGTAATAACGAAGGCTGTTCAATAAATAATGTCCTGAACTGTGTGACATACAATACAGATATCATATGACATTAAGCTTGACTTTTTTGCATAATTGAATCTTTAATGAATTGATAACAATTTATGTGACCACTTTTCATCACATAGTTTTATTGTGAGAAGCTTGAAAACAAGGGCTATTCGAGATACTGCATGTAAAATGAATGGTAAGGAATCTGTAAACTAGAGTACAATTTAACACTTCATTCAAGCTGCTGTAAAACTCATAAAGAATCCCACAAAAATATTCACTGAAATATGAAACATTTACGACAACCAATGTCTGTTTTAAAGACTAATGAGCAGGTGGATTTCAATGATAATTTTTTTTATAATGGGCATCAAAAATGGGTACCGTACTTGCCAACAAAATAATATAACAACTAAAGTACTGTTTGCCAAATTTCACAAAATAATCACTGATGATGTATGATTGACTTTAAGACACATAGCAAATTTGATAGACATCATTTCGGGAGTAGGTCACACTGTTTTAAAGAAACGGTTGACAATGAAAAAGCTTAGTACTCAAAGGTCACCCTATGTTTTAGTAAAAGAGTGAAAACGGCAGCGTCTAAGAATATCTAAAGAACTATTTTTAAAAATCAAAAATTGTAGTTATCCAAGTTTGTTTGAAATTCAAACAGATAATGAAACTTGAATCTATTGCTTAAAACACTCGAAACAAAATTTACAATGAGATGTTTTTGACAAGACAGCAAAGGTCTGAGAAGAGCAACGAATTTCAAGAGCACAAAGACAGTTTATATGCAATTTTCTTGAATATTAGTGGCCTTGTTCAAATACGTTTTCATGGGGGTATTGTCCAAACCTGCACGCCCTGAAGAGTAAAGGAGTTTTTTGGATATACAGAAAGTTATTTTTTTTTCACATTAACAATATTCGCCAGATCTTTCGTCCTTTGGATTGTTTCATTTTCCAAACTTGAAAAAAAAACACTTTTCAGAAGGAAAAAACGAGTACGTCCAGGAAATCATAAGATCTGCCATTTTCCAGTATACTGAGGGTCATACCCAAATATGAATTTTAAAAGCAATCAGAAGTTGGATAAAAAAAAATTACGGAAATGTTTTAATTGAAAGAGAATATTAAGTTAAATCATTAAAACTAAATCATTGAATAGCGTCTTTTGCTTCTTTCCGCGCACTGAGGACATTATTTATTGAACAGCCCTCGTATAAGCATTGATCATCAGAGGTATTGTTAAAGTTTTGCACAATTGGTCTGTACAAATAAACTGAGAAGAAAGAAAACTGATTTTCTACCAGCAACAAGAATTTTTCATTCATCAGAACCGATTTCAATGATTGATTTATTTATGTTTTGTATAATGTTTTACGTCTTATTCGAAAATTTTTCACTTATAGAGAGTAGAAAAATTAATGAGAAAGCAAAATCATCTCACCAGTATTGCAAGTCTGTGATCAGTGAATTGTGCAATGTAAAGATAGAACAGGGACGGTAAAACAGTAACATTTAAGCTAAATACGACTAATATATTGGCGTACTCCATTTTTGACACCACTATCTATGATATTAGAACCGAGATATACCATTCGCATTTGCTACTCTTTACTGCTTTTTTTGTCACTGGCATCGATGTGTAATGGCGACACACGTTCGTGCTGGTTACATTACATTACCTTTGTTTACATTTTTGTTTCAGGTACATGTATTTGTTGGGCCCTCTGATATAGTGATAAACTAAACTAATTTCTTTTACGATGCATATTCTGCTTAAACAATAACATAACCTATGTTTGTTGGAAGAGTTGAACTTCAAATTCTAGATTAGATACTTCATTAAAACACTCAATATTTTTCTATATCAGCTTCGGAGGACTTTTGTGTGCAATCGAAATGTTTTTAACCATATAAATTTACGGATGACCAGTGTCCACGGTAAGAAAACTTTACGAATTTCAATTTTTAAAAAAAAGTACTGTCTATAATGTTAAAAAGTCTGGACTTGAATGATAATTGGAGGATAGTTTATATATATACCTATGAAGCAGAATTTATAAGAAACATCTGCATGAATGGAAAAATTTGACAATTAACTATATCAACGACGCATTATCTAACTGTGTCTTTTTATTGGAAAACCCATCCGTCTGGTGACATAAACTAAAGAATTTATTTTCATCTATCGGCCCTTACTTGTTTCAAAGGTTACAATTCTCATGATCATTTTTCACTGTTTTTTTGTTTTAAATAAAAATTTCCGTATACAAATTTAAGTATTTAAAATCCAATGCGGAAAGCATCATTTACCAAACTTAGTTCTCAGTTTCCATTCGAGTGATTTAAATTGTTTACAGAATTACGCTGTTTTATACTACGCAGTACTTATTTCACAGTGAGGTTAATATCGATAAAGCAACAGTCGTTACGAAAATGGTCAACACAACACGGAACGAAACTGCATCTCAACGCTCATCTGGTAAGAATTAAACATGTAGAAATGTTTTGAAGACGATGCATATATGTAAATGTATACAATATGTATAAATCAAACACGAAGAAATGTGAATATAATGAACGGTGAACATTCAATTAAGGTATCCGACCCACATTAGGACCAAAATTTCTAACCTTAAAATATCAATTGTTTGTAAAATATTCTGATATTATTTTAAAGCATTTTAGAGTAGAAAGGGATTTACCCAGAGAAATTTTCAAAAATTTTATTACCTAAGCAGAAATTAATCACTGAAGTCTATGGAAGGAAGGAAGTTTTTTTAAGATAAAAAAAATAAATACTTTAAAATAAAAAAATGCTGCGGTGGAAAGATGTATTTGATCATTGGGAATAGAAAGACAGTTAGAAATTTTTTTTTTACCAGACAGTTTTTTTAATTAATTTTTATTGAGTAAAATCACAGGGAGATAACTCGTCAAGGGCAGGAAAATGTCCCACTCTTACAGTCTTATACTAAAAAATGAAAATTAGTTCTAACTACACTGATTATTCAGCCCATACATATCTATTTTGCATTCAATTCCATTGATTGATTGATCGATTGATTGTATATTGTTTAACGTCCCTCTCGAGAATTTTTCACTCATATGGAGACGTCACCGTATACCGGTGAAGGGCTTCAAAATTTGACCTTTACTCGGCACTTAGGGCCATTGAGCAGTGAGGGATCTTTATCGTGCCAACGCCTGTCACTGACACGGGGCCTCGGTTTTTAAGGTCTCATCCGAAGGACCAGCAACTTTCACTTCGAAGTGCCGAGCGCATAGCGAAGGAACGGTTGCTCCCAATTTTAACGACTAGGTCAGTCGCGGCCGAGATACGAACTCACGACCTTCCGATAACGGAGCGAGCGCTCTACCGACTGAGCTACCGTGAACGGTCAATTCCATTGAATCTGAGGCTAATATGGATTGGATACCTTAAACAAAACAATTTATAAGCAAAGACAGTTTACTTGTATTCGTTCCGAATTAACTGATATTTTATCCAGCATCCGCTCAAAATCTTGGAATTTCATTGGTCGAAAGGTATATCATATAAAATCATATCATGCTTCTACCAACATTATATTCTTAATATGTCCCTCTGCGTTACCTACTAACCACATATTATATCAATATACCTCTTTCTGTTCCATAACGACCAAGACATTTTCAATATGATGTTTTCATATCAACATGCAAGGACATATTTACTGACTTAACATAAGCATCAGAAAAAGAACCAATAATTACAGTTGTAAGGGAACTGTTAGCCTAACTCAGAGAAAATGAACTTTAATAAAATGAAATAAATGGAGAACAAACAGTATTTAACTAAAAAGTCCATTACACAATACAAATTTGGTGAAGAACAAACACGTGCATTTTAAATATAAGAGGTCGGATCAGATGCCATGGGGCAATAGGCATTCCCTGTCGAATAAAGATTTGACAGTATAAATTCGTTTTGTAGACGCTAAAAGGGGTAGCTGCAGAATTGTAGCTCTCCGAAAAAAATATGTTGACAGCTATGGAGAGCTACTGTGCCACCCATTAAAAAACTTTATATTTAATGCGCTCAAGAAAGTGTGCTGTTTCTCAATTTATTTCTCCATGTTTTTAAACTGTCATCTCAAAATATTACTAACTGTGTGTTCCTAACATATTATTTCACTGTTTCCAAAACATTTCTTACTTCTTAGTTTTAAATATCTCTCCTGGCCCTGAAATTGAGATCATCGGACATTTCGTCTATTAAAACTGTCATTTTAGTTTGCAAGATAATTCGGCCCAACACGCTTCGTGCTGATTACTTGATATTAGAATAAGGATTTTTTATACGTATATTTTTTTGCGTTTGAGATAAGAATTTGGTAGAATTGATCCAGAATTCATTGTAACTTTTTACAATGGGAAGCACTGATGTTCTCTTGTCTGTCAATATATTTTTTCCGAGAGCCACAGTTCTGCAGCATAAAAGGGTTTTATGAGTTTAAATGTATTTTCATTTTAAAAAATGCAAATTGCGACATTTTTTCATATTACTGCTCTTTTTCAAAGAGTCGCCTGCGTGGCGCAGTTGTTATCGAGAGCTTCTTCTGTAGAGTCGCGGAGTAAGGAGTTGATCATTACGTTGCGGGTTCGAATCTCCCTGTGGGACGTGGAGACCGGTCCTTCTGATGAGACCGTAGGTCCTGGCCTGGGTCGCAGTAGGTGCTGGCACGAAAAAAAATCCCTCTCTGCTCATGGCCAAGAGTGCCAAGTATAAGAAAAATTTGCAGTCCTCCACCGGCAAATGGTGGCGTCTCCATGTGAGTTAAAATTCTCAGGTGGACGTTAAATTATACACAATCAATCAATCAAAATTTTTCACAAAACTAACAGTATGTACTTATTCTAATGATTTATTTTTTTTTTAAAGAAACCTCCCTCGATCCAAAACTTAATTTATATATACCTTGTCTCAAATTTAAAGGACTGGAATTCAATATTTAAGAAGAAATTTTCTTTCATAAACGATATTCCAAAACACCTATAACAAAATTGTCATTTTCTTATCATGTATTGTTTGCCAATTTATTACAGTTGAACTAAAGAAAGTTGCAGTACATTTCTTTTGGATATCCATTGTTTTGATAGGAATTTCAGCCGGTAGCATCGTCTTTGGAATTTTAATGATTGTTTACAAAGATACTAATATTTTCTCAAGGGAACAAGGCACTCCAATATGGTCGGGAGCAGTGGTAATATTTTAATATACAATACATTGTTATAAAATATAATATTATATAAAGCAATAAAATAAGTATATAAAATAGTAGTGATAATAATATAACTAAATTATAATAATAAAATGTTATACAATGATGGACTCGTTCTGTGGATAATATAGTTTGTTATCCGCCAGAAAAATTTCAATAATGAAAAATACCTTATTCACCTCCAAAAGGCAAAAACTGAGATCTCGTGTCGCAGTAGGTTTTGCAGGGAAAAAAAATCTTCCATGGCCCTTAGTACCAGGTATTAGACAAAATTTCAGTTCTCAACCGGCAAGTTAAGTAGCGACTCAACATAAGTGAAAAATTCTCGAAAGCTACGCTAAACAACCAACCAACCAACCACCGAAACAGACCATAATTGTTTTATTTTATAGTAAGAATTTTAATAATGAAACAGTATTCAAGATCAAAAGTCAATTAAACAATACAAAATACAAAAAAGCAGAGCAAACACGGACCTCCAAAACATCGGATGTGGGATCAGGTGCCATGGAGGAGTACATATGTAACCATTCCCTGCCGACAGGTCACACCCGCCATGTGCTCCTTTTCATAATCAGGAAATAATGGAAACATCACTCGTGAATTCAGTGTATAAATAAAGGACTTACAATTAGTATGAAAAACGTCAATCAGCATTTGACTGAATGATAAATTGTATTTGCTGACAAGGCTATTGTATCGACCATAGAACTTACGAAATGATGACTTTAAACGAGACAGCTGAAATTCTTGTTTCAACAATATGTCAATAATTGACCTCGATTTAGAAATTTTTCATAAGTAGAGCATGCTCTTGTTTATACATTCAAATGAGATATGTAAACTCCGTATGCAGGTAATGAAGGTATATTGCTGCATAAGTAAGGGAAGGTGACGATGGAAAAGTTAAGTTCATCACGTATTTTATAGTGTTTCGTTGTTAGATTACCATTAACGTCGTTTTCGGGAAAAATTCCAAATATGAAACAGATGTGTCAGACTTTGTGGTATCTTTTATCTCAAGCTCACCAGGATATATCGTATCGACATAAGAATGGAAATTACCAATCTTTTGATTAACAACACGTCTTCGATATATCTAAATGTCGAGTTGAAGGTTACAGCATATGTTTTCTTCTTTTCGCAGATAAGATTTTACACAAATCCTGGTTCATATAAATAAAAAAAAGGGTGCTAATAACGGGCACAATCGGTACCCATGGGAATTTCAATAGATTGATGAAAAACCTGGTCTCCAAAAACAACATAGATATTGGCAATCAGAAACTCAAGCATCTTTTTGATGTCAACTTCAGAATACTTGTATTTACAATCAGAATGTTTTTGAACAAAATAATTTTGTAAATGACCAATGACAAGGTAAGTAAATTTACGAGATCAATTTTTATTGAAAAAGTAGCGTCAATGATATCAAAAAGCCTGTACTTTAATTTATCGTTGGGAATGGTTGTGTATAAAGTTGAAAAGTTGTAAGTTTTAAAGCTGATGATTTTGGTGAAATTTTGTTATTTCAAATTGTCAAAAAATTCTTTGGAATTTTTAAGTTTCCACATTTGATTTACAACACTTCTTGAATATATTGTTGCACAGTACTCTTGAAGTTTAAACATTGAAAGCTGCATAATATAACTACATAAAAATAAACGTGTCCATCGTACATTTCGTATTAAACCTTTTGCTAGGTGTAAGACATCGTTATGAACTGATAACGTTTACATACATTATATAGGGACTATTTTAAGACTATATATTAAAATATACTATATATTTCTCAATCGAAAGGTATCAAAGTTTATCTACAATAAATTAATAATAATTAAGGAATTGCTCATTAAAAAAAAATTTACGATTATGTTAAATTTATTTGTAGCTCCTACTTAGTGGTATCTTTTGTTACTTTGGCTCTAAGATTGACATTGGTGATAGAAATCTACCATCTCCCACCTATACCAGGAGAGTAAGTAACTATATCATATTCAAGGTTATGCTCTAGTCTCTTATTGTGCCATCTTTTTTAATGCCATCAATGTGTATTTTTCTATTTAATTTGTGTGAGATTTAATTCTTCGAAATAAAATGAAATTCCTTATTACGTTACTAAATGGACATATATTTTAATATTGACAATTCCAATTTATTTGTCCAAAAATAGTAAAAATACTTTATTTCTTCATAAATCTACTGTTTTATCGTTAGGCGCGGTTAAAAGGAATCACGTTCGGGGCGGTACAAATAGCTCTAGACAGAAACGGGGCTTAAAGCACGTGGATGAATAGAAACATAACGATTAACTGTCAAAATGTTTGGTTTCATGACGATGATCGATCAAAACACTTGCGTAATAATTTATAAATAAACACCAAAGATATCGCGCAAGCCACTCGATTGATCTCATCATGAAACCAAAAAAAAAATAGTTATTCCTTAAATATTAGCATTTTTTTGTCATAACTGCATCAAAACAAAATATCAAAGACACTGTAGTTGAGAGGCATATGTTCTTTATAGATTGGTTGGGATTTAAAAAAAAAATGCACATTAATCAGGTCTACTGATATTTTTTTTCAATTATTATTATTTTTAACAGGTAAATGTTTTCAGGGTGATAAACGGACTGAGTTTAGGAATTAATGTCATAGCTGCTGGACTCTCTACTGTCCCCATCTTCTGGATTCTATATATTTGTATTGTGTACGAGTGTTTTGTGAGTGGAAACGAGGCCTGGGACATCGCCACATTGATACTCTCCATCATTCTGTGTTTCTTTAACATTTTGGGGTTTGCTGTATTGCAGACATATGATAAAGCGTTGCAATCGGATCGAAGTCCACTCGAGGGAGGAAATGATACTCAAAGAAATATTGATCCGCCACAACAACACAATGACAGACCGAATAATTTAGATCCAGGATTTTATGGAGAATACAGATTAGGTACATTGGAGAATAAGTTGCCTGCGGCTTATGGCTTTAGGGAACGAGAGGTCAATATTGTCAACATACCTATTGTCCCACCTCCAGATTACTCTGCGTGTATATAATTTGGTGTATTCACAATTTAGCGGAATCACTAAGTATTGAGTTGTTGAGCTGTACATACTAAAGTACTAATAATTAATTTAATGCATAAATAATTTATTGTCGGTACCCATGAATTTGCGCATCGTTGTACGCGCCATAGCCGCTGAATTTATTTGAAGCTTGCTTTTTTATGTACATGTACAAAATATCTACTAAAACATTTATAAATTTTGTCTATCATATCTGTTGTTTTTTAAGGATCAACTTCTTCAGATATCAGATAAATATTGGATTGTAAATGTACGAATTATAAGATAATAGAATGCAAATTAATTTGTAAACAGCAATGCAGCGAGGTAAAGAGTTGCCCATCAAACTGACTAATTTACTGGCCATTTATATAAATTGTATCTAACATGTTATTGGCTTCAAATGACGGCTCCTTCTTTCAGTTAAAATTCTTTTTGTTCTTAGCATTTTATTTCTTTTCTTTATATATTCATTTTTGTATTTATTCACAATTAATTTTGTGTAAAGGATTAAATCTTGTAAGAATCATTTCATTACTGAATTGTATAAAATATTAAATGTTTATGAAATATAAAAATAATAAAATTCAAAGTTTAAGTTTAAATATTTTGTGTTAAATATTGTATTTCAACAAAACAGCAAATATGATTGTACATTGTTCAAACCCTTGTGAAATCAACTTGTTATCAGTAGTCTACTCAGTTTATTTCTCACTGTTGATTCGGTTGGCAAAAACTTGCAGAATATAACTACATTAACAAGTAGAGTTGACAAAAGGCTTTAGTCACTACGTTTGTCACTTTTTAGTTGTTATATGGTCTTTGTCGTCTATACTCAGTTAAACTTCCAAATATAAAATATATGTGACAGACTCTTTGATGTCTTTTATTTCAAATTCACTGGAATAAATCGAGTTGACATATAACTAGTATTATTTTTGATAAACCGTCATCAATAGATCTGAAAGTCGAGTCGAAGGCCATTTCAATTGTTGTCTTCGTTTCATGTATACGTTTTTAAATAATTTTTTCTTGATAAGAATATAAAAACGTGGAAATACTCCAGCAATTTTTAGGTCACCTGAGTAAACTCAGGTGACCTATTGCTATCCGTTTTCGTCCGTCGTCGTGCGTCGTTCGTCGTGCGTTAACATTTGAACATTTTCAGCTTTTTCTCTTAAATCACTGAACCAATTTCAACCAAATTTGGCATATAGCATCTATGGGTAAAGGGGAACAAAAATTTAGAATTTCATGATCCCTGCCCCCCTTGGGCCTGGGGGTTGGGGCAAAAACCAATAAAATTAGTGCAATCTTTAAAAATCTTCTTCAGTACTCCTGGACATCAAGCAGTCAAACTGTTGGTATAATTGTAATTGAGTCCTCTACCAAAATTGTGAAATTCATTGCCCAAGGGTCAGGGGTTCAAGTGCTAGGGCGGGGGTAAATAGGGTATATAGTGAAAATGCATTATTTCTTTTAAATTCTTTTTTTTTTTGCTCCTGGGCATTTAGTAAACTAACCAAATGCATAGTATTCTTCCAAAATTGTTAATTTCCTGGCCCCAGGGTCAGGGGTTCTTGTGCTAGGGCGGGGCTATATAGATTATATAGTGAAAACGCCTAAATTCTTTGAAAATTCTTCTTCTATGTTCATGGACATTAAATAAACTAACCAAATGCATAGTTAAGTTGAAAATGTGTGTTTCTTCCAAAATTGTGAATCTAATGGCCCCAGGGTCAGGGGATCTAGTGGTAGGGTGGGGCTTCATAGATTATATAGTGAAAATGCAAAATCTCTTTGAAATTCTTCTTCTCTGTTCATGGGCATTAAATACATTTACCAAATGCATAGTTATGTTGAATAAGACTGCCTATTCTCAAAATGTGAATCTAATGGTCCCAGGGTCAGGGGTTCTGGTGGGAAGGTGAGGGTATATATATTATATAGTGAAATGCAAAAATTATTTGAAATTCTTCTCTGTTCTTGGGCATTAAATAAACTAACCAAGTGCATAGCTATGTTGAATAAGGCTGCCTCTTCCAAAATTGTGAATTTCATGGCCCAAGGGTCAGGGGTTCTAGTGCTAAGGCGGGGCTATATAGGTAATATAGTAAAAAATGAATTATTGCTTTGAAAATCTTCTTCTTTGCTTCTGAGTATTAGATAAACTTTAACCAAGTACATAGTTATGTTGAATACGGCTGCCTCTTCCAAATTTGTGAATTTCATGGCCCCTGGGTTGGGGGTTCTGGTGTTAGGGTGGGGCTTTATTGATTATATAGTGAAAATGCATATATTTTTTTTTAAATCTTCTTTTCTGCACCTGGGTATTTAACCAATAAACTATGTACAAAGTCATAATGAGGAAGGGTGCCTCTTTGAGATTTTTGAATTTCAGGGCCCTTGGGTCAGGACTTCTTGTGTTAGGGCGAGGCTCTAATGTTTATATAGTGAAAATGCATGAATTCTTTGAAAATCTTTTCCTATGTTCCTGGGTATTATGCCAATGATCTTAGTATATATTTATGACAAAGATGGTTTATTTCCTGGCCCCTGGGACAAAGGTCAGAGGTACTTTGGGGGGGGGGGAACATAGTCTGAAAATAATCTAATGCTTTGAAATCTGCACTTTGGTATTAATCAACAACATAATTAAATAAGATTTATGAAATTTCCAAAATTTTGAAAGATGTGTACATGTCACGTATTTCAGAAGTAAACTAAACTATTTATTTTTGAATTTTAATTACAACCTCCCCTTCCCCTCTTCCCGAAATTGATACAAGTTAATTACTTCGCCTTGATAATCAATTTCATGATTCGATAAATACTGACTCTACTGATAAAATACCATTTATTAAGTTTGAGACAGAATAAGATTTTTGTTTTCATAAGAGATGTATACTTGCAAGCAAAAATGATGTATAACAATGCAAACAGTTTACATATTTACGCATTTTGAGTTAAGAAATTATTTTTTCACGTTTACAAGTAAGGTACATGTAAGACAATCCTTTCGAAGTCTTTTAAATTTTTGTCAATTCAAATGAAGCATTATAAATTTATGATATTGTTATTGTTTATTAAAATTTCACAAAGGTTCATAAAATCATTTCGTAATACAGACTAGTCTACTAGGTACATGCAGTTATAGACAAAAATTCTTTAATATGACTTGATGTAAGAAAATATTAACGGGATAAAGGGGTTAAATTGATATAAAAAAAGGATAGATGATTTCAAATTGTCCTTCAAACAAACAGCGAGATGTTAATTCCTATCTGATACTTTTAATCCTTTCGGACAAAGTGTTAATGTCCTCTTTGTAATGCTTGGCCTATCGCCTGACGTAATTTTCAACATAATTCATAATAAATATGAAATTAAGATACATCATATTTTGATAATGTACTACAAAAGGGCATTCATGATAACCTGTTAAATAACATCATACAGAAATTGAGCAAGGATCACTTAGACCGAACATTCAATGATAAATATATAAACAGTGTACCAAAATATATTTTAGGTATTTTAGTTCTACGCTCTGAGCTCAAAAACACAAAATATATAAAATAAAATTAAAAAACATAATTTTTCATGTTTCTCTGTAGTCATTATGTTTTCATAAAATATATATTCAAATTTAAACGCTATGCACTAAAAGAATATTTAATGAAAACATAATGACTGCAGAGAAACATAAAAAAAGTTATGTTTTTTTTTATTTTCTGTATGTTGTGTTTTTGAGCTCAAAGCGTTGACCTAAAAGCTATAAATATTTTTATGCCTCCTCTTAAATATTTATAATAATTTCAAAATGAAATCGTTTCCAGTTTATCCATTTCATAATTAAAAATAAATATTAATGCACTTTCTAGTGAGAGAGACATTATCAATCTTTAATTTGCGGACCTGAACCTTAGATGTATACATTACAGAGGAGTGGAACAAAACCTGGTACTCATCGACAGAAGTAAAAATGTTCGCTAAAATTTTGAAACGGAATTAGTTGAACGTACTAAGATGTTCTGGTTGTTTTTCGCCGGACAAGTCCTGGGTCTGCTACAGACGTGCTACTCTCAATGCTTCGATCCGAAAACTCTTATCATGCACAACTATACAGATTATTCAGCGCCTGGTTTTAAGCTTTTGAACAATTCTAACTTGGTATTATGCATGATTATTTGTACAAAGTTTAAAATGTGTCTTTCTCTGGATTGGATTCCGGAAATAAAGACATGCCAGCTAAACACAAGATTCACCATCAGAAATGGAATTCGTTTAATGACTGAAGGCGGCATCATTCATGTCAACCGGAAAAAAATTCCAGAGGTGAGTATAGGTGTCCTGTGGCATATTTAGATAGAAATATTGAAATGTGTGTATAATAAACTTAAAAATATTTATTTATATAAACGATTCATAACTTATTTTTGAGCTATTTTTCTTGCAGCACTTAGCAGGTGACTGTTTAAACCATACCTGCAATGAGGATTCTGTTTGTGTGCAGGGAAACTGTGTACCTGTTTTAAGAGGTAAAATATGACCCCACATATCTCTCTAGGTGATGGCTGTAATATTAACAGGATTTTTTCTCGAGATTGACGTTAAACAATATACAATCAATCTAAATTTGTTGAAATTCAAATTCTGTCTCTTTTTCTGATCTATTTCTATTTATAAAATCATTACCCGCACTATCTAAAGAAAGTTTGGATATATTGTTATACCCATATTCCGTCGGTTTTTCTCAAACTTTCTATTTCCTTAAACTTCTCTTGTAAACAGTAACCAATTGATCTTACTACGGTACTTCTACATTTTAAGCACAATTTAATTAATCTTTTGTCCAGTGAATTTGCAATAATGCTTTGTAATTTTCAATTTTAAACCAGGGGCAAAACGTAGACAGAAACCTGGTTCCGAGAACTCTTCTAACATTTTATACGTAGCCTAATCGTCTTTTGGAAGATGGTTGGTAGTCAAATAGGATGAAAAAAGCATGCTTTGTAGTAAAAAAAAACCTTGCTACCATTGTATTTTACACGGCATTATCATCTCATGTTTAGTATGTATCCTTTAGATGAGCAATAAGATTTCAAAGTTTTCATTGATATACTTGGGGTAAATAGATTTTGTTCTTTCTATACCAAAGTCAACCATGTTCCCAGAACCGACTAATAATTTCAAAGTATTATCGTCATCAAATATCTCAAACTTTAATATGTGTCCCATGTAGTTTAGAGATAACAAAGTTTTGACTCTATTTGTAACCATGATAATACTGTTCTAGAAAATCAAAGACGATAAACAGAATTGTGTATCTTAGCTAAATCTACTGGTGCAGTTTCATTCAAATTGAATAATACGGTAGGAGGAATAGTGTTTTGTAAGAGCAATTTAAACTCCACAATAAGTAATGAAGCTTTTAAATGTTTATATTTTCGTTGTTTTTTGCCAAATTTGTTCTTGAAAAGATTTTCTTGTGTTTACGTGTAAACTTTGATTGCCTCTTATAGCCCCACTCTATCCCTGGGATAAAACTCGTATGTGGGGGAAACTTTTTTCCCAAGACCCATGAGACAATGGGTTCCATGAACATAATGATTTTAAAATATTACTTGGAGCAACGTTTCCGTATGTAGTAAATCACTGACAGATCTAGAGATTTAAATTTCAATATTCACTTTTAGAATCTCGACACTATTTCGCGATGTTTAAAAATATCTTAATTTATATCCCGGGCATCCTGTTAATAAAAGTTATACTCTTTCTTCAAATACGATTTGTGATCCAGTAAATTTTACCTAATAAGATATAAAAGTAAACAGAATTATGAGGATCACATTTAGAGTTTTTGTTTCGATAATACTACCCTTTCCAAAATACTCACCTTCTGGAAACATCTTCTGGCATTATTGCGGCAATATTATAGCAACATTCTGGCAATACATTGCAGCAATATTGCAGCAATATCGTTTTCCGTATGTAAATTAGATTTGCGGCAATATTGCCAGAAAAGTGTTGCGGCATTATTGCGGCAACATTGTAGCAACATTCTGGCAGTATATTGCAGCAATATTGCGGCAATATCGTTTTTCGTATGTAAATTAGATTTGCGGCAATATTGCCAGAAAGGTGTTGCGGCAATGTTGCTGCAAAGCAACTGCAGTTCATGTATTATTTCAGGTTTTGCTGCAGCAATATTGGGGCAACACTGCAGTACTACCCATATAAATTGGTATTTAATAGAAATAACGATCTGATTCTATCAATCTAACAATTAACAAACTGTGCTGAGGAACATAAAAATCAATAGCATGATAAGTTACAGAGTCAGTAAGAAATTTTAGCTACTTAAGCTTATACTATTCTTTGAAAAGATAGAAATTTTGTTGAAGAAAGATTTGTTTTTGAAACACTATGCAACAAAGTTTGAAAAACCATTTTTAGCAAATAGGTCAAAGTCAAAGTCACAAGGTCATTGATCTTGGTGTCATTTGAAAGAACTTAATTAGTGGAATAGGCATACTAAATATGAAGTCTCTATCTCTTATAATTCAAAAGGTAGGGTTTCGATAAGGCTGATTTTCAGCCCATGATGAATTTCAAATAAATTCATTTAGTTTTGTCTAGTAATGTTTCCCCCTTCATAATTTTTAATTTATTTGCAAAACCAACCTATATTAATCACGTGACTAAGGGGTATCTTAAGGGTCCCTCTTAAAGCATCTAAGAGGGTTATCAAGATTTATTACTTGTAGAGGACTATTCATTGTGAAAAACCAAAGACAGATTAACAATATATCATCAGGGAACATAGAACAGGGCTGAAGTAACACAAAAAACTAACTGATTTAATATTGTTTGGAAAAGAGAATTTTTCTAATTGTAGCCATAAAAATTCAATTGAAATTGTGTGCGCTCTCTTATTAAACATCTTTGCCATTTATAAACATCATATAATAAGACAAGATAAACAATAAGTTATAAAAAACAACCTTTCAATAAATTGATATATCATATACTGAGACAAATTATTTACTAGAGGTATTGTGAGCAATGAGCTCACTAAATGATACCCCCGCCTCCCATATGAATATAATGGCTGTGTCTATGTTTTGCTCTGGAAAATCCAAAATGTATGTCAGATCAAAAAGTTAAATAAGAGGTGCACAATGATAATATGTAATAAAGATTCTTTAAAAGTTTCATTAAATTTCCTTCTGTGGTATGAGAGGAGTTGCGGATAAGAGATGGGTTACCCCCAAAGCAAAACAGACGGACGGACAGACATACTGATTACTATATACCCTCCCACTTTTCAAGCGAGGGTATAAAAACAGTCACTTTGCACTTACAAGTATCAAGTAGAAAAAAGACCTCTAGGCATTATAATTAAGCACATCAATTTTATAGTATTTCGTTTCGATAGACACATAGAAAGTGTAAAAATCTCTTAAACTGATTAAAGGATTTTTTGGGATAAAAAAGAATTGATACCGTAAGTGTACTATATTAAACATGCATAACATTTTATTTACATGTACTTATTTTATTCTATTTATAGATATTGGATGCAAGATTTGTCTATTATTAAAAGTCATTTTTATATACATTTTTTAAGTTCTTATGATAGAGATAAGGAACTGTATACAAAATTTAAAGTCCATAAAACAATACAAAATAGGAAAAGAGCAAACACGAACCTACATATAATCAAAGTTGGGATAAGATGACATGGAGGAGTGAGCATCCCCTTTCAGACCGGTCACATCAACCGTGTGCTCCTTGTCATGATCGGGAAATCACGGAAAATCTGTCGTCAATTCATTGTATAAATAATGGACTAACAATTAGTATGCAAAACGTCAGTCAGCATTTGAGTCAATGATAAATTGTATTTGCTGACAAGGTCATTGTAACGACCATAGAACTTATGAATTGATGACTTTAAACGAGACTGCTGATATTCTTGTTTCATCAAATTGTTTGTCAATAATTTATCTCATTTTAGAGATTGTTCATATGTATAGAGCATGATCTGGCTTATCGAATCAGCTGAGATGTATTAACTCTGTATGCAGGTGATGCTCACTCCTCAATGGCACCTGATCCCACCTCTGATGATATGGAGGTCCGTGTTTGCTCTGCTCCTATTTTATAGTGTTTATAGGACTTTGATATTGTATACTGTTCGTTTTTTCCATATCCTTCAGGGACAGAAAAAAGACGTACGTTAAATCTGTGATACTGCAACATACCCAAATCAAGAAACTTTGACCTAGATTAACATTAAACAATCAATATTGTTTACTATGAAACACTAAGTGTAAGCTTGGTATCTATATATTGCAACTGCCCTCTCTGGTGTCAAAGTTGTGATTTTCCTCACAAACAGACATACAGACACGTTATAATACAATCGATTAATTTCCCTTTTATGTTTGACATCATAACGCATAGTACGGGTATTCGTGTAATACAGGTATAAGAGGACAACAAGCCAATACTCAATAGTAAAACCCTTGCTTTGGTAGACTCTCATGAATCAGTCTCACAATATGGCCTAAACAAAGTGTGTGCTAAAATTTCAAGCATCTGCAATGCTTATTCATGTAGATAATCGTGATGGAAATTTGGTACATACAGACACACAGATAAACAGGAAGTTAATACTGTATTCATACAAAAATGAATCCCACCATATGATATGCCTAAACAAAAAGTGTGCTAAAAGCATCAAGCATCTACTATTTATAGTTGCTGAAAAACTGCGACAAAAATTTGTGCTATGGACAGACACACAGACAGCTAGACAGATAAGCAGATACGTAAGAGTAAAAAATATACACCCTCTTCTTCAGAGCAATGTTTAATTAATCTGTTTGATTAACTGAACAATGTTTTGAATGTGTATCAATCACTTTAAATGTTTGAATAAAATTAACCACATCTCAACAGATTGCAAAATTAGCCAAGTCATTACTATTTAAATGTGTGTTGCATTGCGAACCACAACCATATTTCAGTATAATATTTCTGTACATTTATGTAATCAATGACCAAAGTATGGTTTTGGTTCAGAATGCAACAAGTTGTGTACAAGAAGGTTAAACACCATAACCCTCCGACATTTTCCCATATGCCCAATGTTAAAGCGGTTGAGGGTACCATACTTTGGCCGATAATTCCAATTTTATCCTAACCTTTCCCCCCCAAAAAAATATACATAGCACAAAATTAGACATGTTGAAAATAATGAAAGTAAGTTTAAAAATTGTGTGCAGCCTAATTACTTTTTTCGCAAAAAACATGGGCCAAAAACAGCCTTATGGAAATCTCTCCTTTATGGTGGAGGTTTAAAAAGGCTATTTTTAGCATATAGATCACAGTAATGGTCACAAGGTCATTGACCTTGGTGTCATTTGAAAGAGCATAATTAGTGGATAATGCAGACCAAATATGAGGTCGCCATCTTCCATGGTTCAAAAGTTATGTCGAAGGTTCAAAAAATCTATTTTAAGCATTTGAGTCACAGCCAAGGTTACAAGGTCAAAGACCTTGTTGTCATTTTAAAGACATAAATTAGTTGATTATACATACTAAATATATAGTCTCTATTTCTCAAGGTTCTTAAATTATGGCGAATATTCAATACAAAACTATTTTTAGCATATGGGTCACAGTCACGGTCACAAGGTCATTGACCTTGGTGGCACTTGAATAGACTTAATGAGTGGGATATGCATACCGAATATGAATTAAGTCTCTATCTCTCATTGGTTCAAAAGTTATCACTAATGACAAAGGTTAAAGTTTACAAACAGACAGGACAAAAACAATACCCACTCACCCCAATCTATCAATCCGGGCGCATAAAAAATGTGTATATAAAAAATATTAATATGCCACTGTGAAAATGTCCAGCAACGCTGCATTATTTTTCAAATAACCTTAATTAGCTGCCCATCACATATTCCCCATTGCCAATCAGTATAATGTAAAATATATAGCTTGTTTGTAATTTCCAACAATATATATAGAATCATTATTTTCTTGCATTTATTCAAATTTAAAATTATGTATGTTCATGCATTTAATTGATAACATGCATTCATCTTTTCCTGCAACAATGGTATATATGACATATATATAAAGATATACAAGTATAGTTTACATGCATCACAAGCACTAGTAAAATACAAATAATTTTTCTATTCTATCTCCATAGAATCATTCATATAAAAAAGAATATGATTTTGACTTACCAAGTCTGATATATATATACCATGAAAACTGAGTAGACATTCCTATAATTCTTTCAAAAGGCCATGCCATGGAAACTGCTGAAATTCTTTTTTCTGGCTATATTCCACATTATTCAGTCTTACTAGTCATCAAGTTTAATTCTATTGTACACAATTAACAGCTCCAATTAACTTGATACCATACAATAATGAAGCAAATCATGCTTGCCTTTGAATTCCCTCGATTTTATTTAAAAAGAGGAAGTAGATGACTAAGCATGCTCACAAATGCCTAATGGGTAATCCTAGATCTTCTGGTGACATTCTGACAATACTGCCAGAAAGTTTTTTTTCTGGCAGTATTGCCAGAATGTCACCAGAAGTTGTTGCAGTTATCGGAGAGATATTTCACCAACCCAAAAAGCTTGTTTCTTGTGACAAAAATGTGTTGCTGCAATGTTGCCGCAATATAGCAGCAATATTGCTGCAATAATTTTACTTTGGTAAGGGTAGTACTTTTTTACACTAATATATGGTAAAACAATATATTTTTCTATATTTCTATTAAAAGGAAATGACGCAATCCATGAGTTGACAAAGAACGAGGACCAGGAACTCCGGGTTGAGCCTCAACAATTTAATGGCACTGAAGCGCACGCCCTGTACTCCTCTTTTTCTGTCGGTAACGAAAGCAGTAAATATACATTGACTCTGTCCGGGTATTCAGGCACCGCAGGTGAGTCTGTTTATAAATTATTATTTCATGATGTAGAAGTCATCACAGATGATTGAAAAAATCTATTTAACAAAAGAGGCATTTGTTTATATACAATGATATAATGATAACAATCCCTTAGAGAGACAAGTCAACAATCTGAACTTAAAAAACTCTCAGTAATACAGGGAAAGTTTAAGGTCGAAATCGTAGAAGTCTTGTCTACAATGTGATGCATTATTTAAAATATTAAGCAAAGTACGTATACCACATTTGAATTAATTACTGTTCGTTATCCTTAATATTTCTATAAAAGCTATAAACATCTGTTAAAATAATGCTATAAAATGGAGAAAACAAATTATAAGTGGATTCTGTTCTCACATGTAACATCAATGATTTTTCTTTTATAATGATATAAAACATATGGACAAGAGCATTGCAATCAGTCACTTGTTAAACCATCAAAATTAAATAAACTGAATTGTTCTGATTAAGCAAAATTGTCTTTAGAATGCAAATTATTCTTGACTATCATATTTCAAACACTTGTTGTTTTTGCGTGTTATCAAACATTTTTGTATCAGGTCCACCTTATCCACCTGACAGTGCTATTCATTGCAGATGTCTCTGTCACTAATACAATGCATGTGGATGGTTTTAGTGAATACCAGGGCAATGAGGTTAAACATTTTTTTATCCTTCTTCATTTCAGAAAGCATCAAACTTTAATAATACTAATATTCTGTCACAGGTAACGGTTTGGGTTATCACAATAGAATGAAATTTACCACCAAAGACCATGACAATGACAAAAAAGAATACCACTAACTGTGCTGTAGGATTTCACGGAGCTTGGTGGTATAATGCATGTACAGCCTCGAACCTGAACGGAGGATACGCCCAGTCTGCTGTATATGGCGCAAGATATTTATATTGGCAGAGCTGGACCAATGGATATATAGCTCTGAAAAGGGCAGTGATGATGATACGACGCAAATACTAAATGTAGTACTTCATCCTGGTGATATTAGATTTATCAAAATACCCGCACTTTCTAAAGAAAGTTCAAACATGCTATTATTCTAGTCCATCCGTCCGTCTATCAAACTTCATCCCTCATAAACTTCCCCTTTTATTCTAATCAGTAACTAACTTTGTAGACGAAAAATAGACTTGTTTCACCTAGGAAGGATATTGCTGTCCAGTTTATGTCAAATTACGTTTCGGAATTATGACATTAATTATGAGGTGGGGGTCACATAACTCCTCTTAAATTTTTACGCAGTCGTCAAATTATCTTTTTGAAGGTGATTAGCAGTGACGTGTACATATTCAAGAACGTAATTTTCATTTTCACACTTGGGATGATGTAAAAATGTTAAAATGATGTTAAAATACGACGTTTTCAACAACCTAGTAACCAGAACTCCATTTACTTTTTAAGCAGTATACAAATCACCTTTGAGATATTGTACGTATCTTGTAGAGGTTAATTAATGTTTCAAAATTATCATTTTTATTTTTGCGGCCGAATGGGTGACTATCAATATCTTGCCTCTCTTCAGAAATTGTTCGTACGTAGAGCACCCACTTGCATATTGAATAAAGTCGGATCAATCGTAACTACTCGGCCATTTCCGTAACTGCAATTGTGATCCGATTGAAGTCGGACACAAATGTCTTTTGCAAAGTCATAAGGGTATAAGGGAAGTTGACGATGGAAATGTTAGAGTTACCAAGATTAAAATCAATTTTTTTGTGAAATTAAACCAGCGTATCTGATTGTAAATTAATAATTATGCATCGAATTGTAACTTTTTGAAAGATGCAGTCTCATAACTGCCATGGTGTGTAGAAACAAATTGAGAAACGCACGTTAGCGCGTTATGAAAATTTGTTTGCACACACCATGGCAGTTATGAGACTGCATCTTTCAGAAAATGATAATTCAATGCTTATATTTACATTTTTTTATCCCCTTTATTTTTCTGCAATTTTAATTTTTCTATTCAAAATCCTTATCTTCCATGTAAGTTGTAATTGATAAAACAGCCTTTGGAACAGTTTAGTCCGGAAACAAAAAGAGTGCACAATGATAACAGTAAGCAATAATCAAAGTTTTATTTATTTTTTCATATAAAATGAAATACATTTTTTGTAACAGACATACAAATGAATCGTTTAACAGACACATTTTTTTTCACTTTGTTTAAACAGTAATGGAGTACGTAGTCCCTGTATTCATACACCAGACATAGTTTGGTGATTAGGTCTTGTGTGTTTTATGTATTCATCACTTGTAATTTTATAATGCTTTTTATGAAGGTCAAACAAAGTAAATGTAAATGTATTCACAAAACTCATATTCAATCTTTATCTATGGCACCTGATCCCACCTCTGATATTTTGGAGGTCCATGTTTGCTCTGTTCTTATTTTGTATTGTTTTATGGACTATTAGATTGAATACTGTTCGTTATTTCCATATCCTTCTTCACATGTATTTGCATTTGCAATTTATTTAATTTTTAATAATTATGTCCAAAAACGAAGTTTAGGAACTATGTCGCCGCGGGAAGACCAGCAAACTATTTTATTTGCTCTGACAAGTAAGAAATTCGTTCGAATGACTTAAAAAACGTTCAAATATATCAGATAATTAAATTCGGATAAATTATATACTGTATTTATTCGGATACATTAGAAAAAACATAAAGTAACAAGACGTCTCGATTAATGCCTGATTTGCTTCGAGATGTTACAACCCACACGCAGGCGATGACAAAATAATTTTTCCGCTAAAAAATATTTTAATTCTTTGCAAAATGATTATATCGAAGAACAATATCAACAACGATTAAAATCATCAATAAACATTTGCCTGATATGAAATCTTGTATTTCTGTTTTTTGGTCTCGTTTTACACTTTATTCATAAATTCACTACCCTGCATTCTTTATTTTGAAAATACGAATGATGGAATATGGAGATAACAAAAAATATTCGAGATACAAACTAGGAGCAGAGCAAACACGGACATCCAAAATATCTGAGATGGGATCAGGCGGAGGATTGAGCATCCCCTGCTGACGGTCACATCCGCGGTGATCGGGAAAAAAGGAAAAATCCGTTGTTAATTCAATGTATAAATAAAGAACTTAAAAATTGTATGAAAAACGTCAGTCAGCATTTGTCTCAATGATGAATTGTATTTGTTGACAATATCATCGTATCGACCATAGAACGTACGAAATGATTACTTTAAACGAAACTTTTGATATTCTTGTTTCATCAACTTGCTTGTCAATAATTTACCTCGTTTTAGAAATTGTTCATACGTAGAGCATGCTCTTGCGTATCGATTCAACTAGCTTCTATACACTGCGTATGGAGGTGATGAGGGTAACTATATATTGCTGCATGAGTAAGGGACATTGAAGATAGAAAGTTATAATTAGAGTCATCAATATCGATCATATTTATCATAAAACTTGGTTGTTTAATCATTATTACTGTCTTTTTCAAGTAAAATATCGAAGTAAGAAATAGATGTGTCAGCCTCTGTGGTATGATTTGTTTAGTGAACACTCAAAAGAGGGAAAGATTGAATGTTATAACATTTAGAGGTGAATTAAAATATTGTTGTACGTACAGCAAAAGAGGCACATTCTATTATATTTTTTGACTTTTTAGTATCATTTCTGTTCGCTATCCCACACTTTCATGAAAGCAAGAAATACAGTTCAAATGTGAAGAGTAAAGCTGAGTAGAAATGGAAAGCAACTGTATTTCTTCAAAGAACAGAACAAATGGAGAAAAGGAGTTCATTCGGCTTCTTCACATATTCGCCATATTGGAGACATAATGGCGACAGATTTCATAAAGGTTTATACAGAGATCGTACAATAAATCTACAATATTTATGTATTAAGTATTTCGGATTAAATAAAAACTTTCGCCGATGTTTAGATGTTTTCTTAATATCTTCTACCGGAAGTGAAATTGTTGATGCCAAATCGAGAGTAACGACAGCCTTTTCGATTTGGATAATCCGAAGCGAGAGTATAAGGTTTTAATGAAGGATTGATTGATTGTATATTGTTTAACGTCCCTTTCGAGAATTTTTCACTCATAAGGAGACGCCAGCATGCACTTGCCAGTGGAGAGCTGATAATTTTGTCCTATGCTCGGCACTTAGGGCCATTTAGTAGAGAGGGATCTTTTTCGTGTCAGCACCTACTGCGACACGGGACCTCAGTTTATACGGTCTAATCCGAGGGGGCGGTCTCCACGTCCCACAGTGGGATTCGAATCAGCGACGTAAGAATTGACTCCTCACTTCGCGACTCAAGAGCAGACGCTCTAAACACTGCGCCACGCGGGTGACTTAATGAAGGAAAATTAGTGTCTTTATATTTTTCATGATTAAATGCAAGTGTTTATTGCAAATTGAGAGAGCTTTTGCCGATTAGTAGGTGCAAAGGAATGTGTATTTTCATAGAATATATATGATTTATAATTAAATGAGGAGTTGCGACCGCCGTCTGAGACGGCAATTTCCCTACTTATTACCAAAAACGTAGTATCATGAGTTTTCAACTGTCGTTAACACAAATTCTGAGAAATAGCTATGACAGAGATTAAAAAAAATGAAACAAACTGCTTGATTTTCTTTTATTCTAGAAATTTAAAGAAATGGAGTTCATGCAAGATCTCAGTTATAAATATTAAAGCGAAGCATAAGTAAATTACGTGGGAGCAGTCTAATGAATAAGAAATTGCATATCATTCCCCTAAATGAGAAATGAATAAGATAGTAGCGCCATCGTTCTGATCAATTACACACAGAATTTACAAAACATTCAATCTATATAAAGAAAAGTAACAGAATAATTAGCATGACTTTTTCCCCGACTATTTTCAACACTTTCTTTTATTCATTAATGCTGACATTCTCTTAAAATACACACACACCTAAACGATTTTCAAACTAGAATTTCAATCCAATGTTTTTTCGACCGTCCTCGTCGAATTGTACCACCCATTTCATTGTCTATCATTAAAACTTGAAAATGCACAAACATAGCAAGTTTATGACGTCCTATTCAAAGAATGTTTCACCTTCATGTCCTATAATTCTTTTATTCATGTACTCAACCCATATTAAAGCCAATTATAAAACTTTTTTCAGAAAATTCACTTTTCTGAAGCCCAAACTACACATTCTTTAACGAACTTTGCTGGTTTTCTAATCGAAAAGCCCATTTGCCTGGATACATACATTTTATAATTACGTTTATTTCACAAAGATGTCTTTTCCGTCTTCAAGCGTTTCCAAACTGCCTGAAAACCTATTATGTACGTTTTAAACAAAAATTAGTTCCAAGTGCTCACTGAAAAATATTTTTTGCCTTTCATTTCTTATTTTGTTTCCACGATACTTTATTTAAGCATTCATTTATACGGAAGCGTATTAGGGCCGAAGCAGTATCTTTTATTAATTTGTTATAACAAATTATTAATTTGTTTTAACAGATTACTAATTTGTTTTTATAAATTATCAATTTGTTAAAACAGATTAGTAATTTGATTAAACAAATTAATTATTTGTTTTAACAAATTATCAATTTGATATAACAGATTAATAATTTGATATAACTTGTTATAACAAATTAATAATTTGTTATAAAAGATTTATAATTTGTTTTAACAGATTAATAATTTGGTATAACAAATTATTAATCTGTCATAACAAATTACTATTTTTGGACATTTGACATGCGCACAGAACTATGAAATCTATATCAGATTAGAAATCTTTAAAATATTGAATTTTCGAAACAATAAACACATGCTCTGCAGAGCATTTCACTTATATGTTTCTTTTAGCAGCTCAGAGTTTTCACTTCAAACATCAAGGCCATGCGATAAAATGCATAAAAGTTCTTAATTCTACTCCTTATAGCTTATTCTTAGAAGCTTTAATGAAACTTTGTCCAAACGTGCCCCCACTTTCCAACTCTGTTCGGTCATAGCACCCAATTCGTATGCTAGAAAAAAAATTCTTATTTAAGGCGTGCAAAATGTTAAAATATAAATTGTTTTATTTGTGTTTTGCTTTTGATCATTTCATAACCTCTCTCTCTGGATTCATTCTTCACATTTGACATGATCTGCTTTGAATACTGCTTGTAGACAAGCATTTATGCCTACTGTTCAACCCAATTCATGTAAGATAAAGAATAATATCTTTAAACTAAATCCTAAAATCCTAGAACTGCTCCTGTGGTGAACATCTATGGTTCCTTATAAAGCTATGAGCAACAAAGGCAACATTGACTAAAATGAGAATGCAGATAAATTATCAAGGAAAAAACATTCCGTAACAACCTTCCACGGAAAACGAAAGAGAAAAAAAAACCCACATTATTCTTGAGTGGGTAGCGCTTGGTAAAATTTAATATTAAATACCTAATGTGTCATTCAATTCTTTGGTATGCGTGAAATTTTTATAATAAAAAAAAGAGCCTGCTGGAAAAGCTCTCAATAGTTCCATTAAAGCCTTATTATTGGCCACAAACTTTAAATGTTACAAGCTATGTTCAAAAATCCAACTTATACTAAGAATTTTGATTTGGTCTGGCTTTCGTAGATCTGTATACAAGTAACATTTCAAATTTTGTCAAAATGTAGTAATTTGTTATAACAAATTACTAATCTGTTATAACAAATTATTCATCTGTTACTACAAATTATTAATCTGTTATATCAAATTAGTTATCTGTTATATCAAATTATTAATCTGTTAAATCAAATTAGTTATCTGTTATATCAAATTAGTAATCTGTTATAACAGATAATTAATTTGTTATATCAAATTATTAATTCGTTATTACAAATTAGTTATTTGTTTAAACAAATTTTTATCAATTTGTTTAAACAAATTGATTATTTGTTAAAACAAAAAAAAAACCAAATTTTCAGTATCCTATAAGAATTTTAAATCCATTATATTTTTTTTAAATATCAAAACCACTTTTATCGCCAGTTTGTGAAAAGTGAAAAAAAAAACGTTTTCCATTTCCATTTGTATGATTTAAATATTAACATAACTGCACTGTCAACCTGTCATTCGAAAACATTTTACATTACGCATTATTGCAAAGTAAAATTATCGTTACGCTTGATAGGAATTTAGTCACAAGAATCGGTCGTGACATTACGAAGATGGTGAACACAGCACAGAACGGAAGTGTCATCCAACAGTCATCTGGTAAGAACTAAACATGTAGGAATGTTAAGATAATGAACATTTATCATTCTCAAAAGTTCACTAAATCAAATCAAATTTTAAGCAGAGCCAAGATGGATTTCTTAAATCAGTGGTGCAAGAATGCACCTTACGTCAACCGGTCACACCCGCCGTGTGCTTTAATATTTATCAGGATCAGGTAAAAAAAAAAAAGAATAGGTCCTTGGAGAATTCGGCGTATAAACAATATCCTAAAAATTGAATGAAAAATGACAGTCAACATTCGATTATGGTTGGTTGTTCTAGTCACATTTATTTTTATTCCACTAAAATTATTTTTTCTGCTGTAAAAATAAAACACTTGTCATTGCTACTCACAATTAAATATTTTTACTGCAGTAAAATTAATTAATTTACTCCTTTATTGAAGTAAAAGTACAATGTGACATTTAACTCTCAATTAATTAATTTTACTCCTGTAAAAATATTATTACTGTAGTAAAAATAAAACACTGGCCATATCTACTCACAATTAAATATTTAACTGAAGTGAGAAATTCGGTGACCCACAGGTCAACGGGGACATTTCCCGGGCTGCTTCACATGTCATTTAGAAATGGGGGTTTTGTGCATTTAGTTTTTGAACGGAATATACGTATATATCAGAAAGAAAATGATATATTGATGTATGTATCTGATTGTTCAAACATATGTCTATAATACATGGACATACCTGTATACGATACATTCGAAATTATCTGGACTAAAATACTTTTAATTTGGAAAGAAAGGACACATAAGAAGGAAAGGCTGCTAATTATAAAAGCACATAGTCATCTGATGATGTGTATTTCTTCTTACAAATTCCTCTTTCATATTTCCCGTTTCTTCGTGATGTCTTATGTATATCATGCCTCTATGTCCCTTGTTTAGGATTTATTTCTAAAATACTTAAGTTTGCTATTGGTTGATTTTAATTTCGGTAAAAAATATTAAATTGTGAGAAGAAATGGCCAGTGTTATATTTATTTTTTTGTTAAAGGGTCAGTGCTATTTATTTTTACTGCAGTAAACTGAATTTATTGTGAAGAGTGTGGCCAAAATTATCTTCTTACTTCAGTGAGTAAGTAAATCGTTTTTCCTGAAGTAAAAAGTATTTTACTGGAGTAAAAATATTTGATTATGAGTACAATTGTTCAGTATTTATTTTAACTGCAATTAAAATGACTTCAGTGGAGTAATAATAAATTGTGAGTAGAAGGGGCCAACCATTTGTTGATTAAAAGTAATATATTTTACAGGTAAACTTGCACACAAACGACAGAAAGCTGCAAGACATTTCTTTTGGATATCCATTGTTTTGATAGGAATTTCAACAGGTAGCATCGTCTTTGGAATCGTAATGGTAGTCCCTAATCTAGACCGATTTGTTTTCAGTTTCTCAGTGCACACAGGCGCTCTAATATGGTCAGGAACAGTGGTAATGTTTTAATTACTATACCTGTACATTGTTATAAAGTATAATATGGTAATATGAAATATATGGAGATATCGAAATAACGATAACGATTAAATATAATAAAATATAATATTATACTTTCATGTAAATTACTTGAATCTGATTCGTCGAGAAACATTTGATGAAAAAACACCATTAATGAAGCCACGCCCTCCTGCCAAGCAACATTTTTTCTTTTAATCATTTTTTTAAACATGCGCACACCTGGTGGAATAATAGTCATCAAATTGACGGAGGCCACTTACTGGGTAGAAGTAGAAACAGTCAACATTGCTTGATGACGGGTGTTACTCCAAAAAATAGCGTCAACCGAGGCGCTGCCGAGGTTGACAATGGTTTTCTTGGGGGGAAATTTTCAATGTTACACTCAACTACATGCAATATAATAAATAGAATATAATGTAACAGTATGTAATATAATGTAATATAATATAAAATGCAGATGTATCATAAAGTTTTTATCTACAAGAAATAAGGTCCTGATCTTGTTCATGAAAAAATGTTTGTGCTATAGATTTTTTTAATTATTTTAATTGTAGCTCTTGCTCAGTGGTATATCTTGTTATTTTGTCTCTAAGATGGATATAAATAATAGAAATCTACCATCTTCAAGCTTTATCAAGAGAGTAAGTTATTAAATCTTATTCTATGTTCTGCCATTCTTCTATTCTGCCATCATTCTTTCATGCGATACTTTACTTATGTGAGAAACCTTTCTCGAACTGAAAATCAAATTCCTTAAATAATTTTACATATGGCTATATCTATTATAATATACACATTTTCTTTTTAACAGGTAACAATTTACAAAGTGATAAATGGACTGAGCTTAGGAACAATTGTTATAGCTACAGGACTCTGTTCTGTCTCCATCTTTTATATCATATTGTTTTGTATCGCATCTTATTACCCGTGTTCTCATTCGGATAACCAGAAGTTGGACATTGTAGCATTCATGCTCTCCATCATTATGTGTATCGCTAACATTGTTGGGTTTGTTTTATTGAGGATAAATAATTACGCATTGCAATCTTATGCAGAAAGAAACACTTCTAGAAATATCAGATACACCGAAAGAAATCCAGCTGTGAGAGGAAATGATATCATAAGAATTATAGATCCGCCCCAAAAACACAATAATAGACCGAGTGATTTAGATCCTAGATTTTATGGAGAATATAGACTATGTAGATTGCAGAATATGGTGCCAATGGCACCATATTCGGATTTAGATTCTAGATTTTATGGAGAATATAAACTATGTAGATTGCAGAATAGGTATTTAGATCCTAGATTTGATGGAGAATATAGATTACCCAGAATGCAGAATATGTTGCCTTCGGCTTATGGCTTTAAGGCAGGTCAATATAGTCAATATGCCTACTAACCAACCTCAAGCTTACTGTACGTAAAACTCGCTTTTTTAAGAACACACAGTATATCTACTAAAATTGACTGATTAGATTTAAAAGGACGCATTTGAAAATTTATGTCCATCACATATGTAATTTTAAAAAGAAAGTCCAGCTTCTTAGAATATAAGTCTTATATTAATATTGGGCTGTATATGTATGTATATAAGATAATAGAGTGTAAATTAAAATGTGTACAGCGGGTCAGAATATGGAAGATTTTTATATTTTGTTTGAAATGTACATTGTAGAATATATATTTGAACGGTTTTCATGTTTTATTTGTTGCATAAGTTTTATAAGATTTATTACTCAGCTGTTCTCTCTTCTTATACAATTAAGAACTTGGGTTTTAGATGCTTTTGAAAATTATATAAGTATGATTAGAATTTTAAGCCATCTTGTTTATGGCAAGTATACTGTTTATTGTTTATATTAAATGTATAATACGTTATATGCCAGTAATTTTGTTCCATGGACCCCAACGGAAATAAGCCATACCGGCTTTCATGGGCTATCCTTGGTTTTAGGCATATTCAATACGATACATGTATATTTATTTGATTTATATGCAGATTGATAAGTTAATTTGTTTCATGATTCATCTCTTAAATCGTGTATGTTTTAAATGTGTATAACACTCACAGCTCAATGTACATTGCATAATGCCTATTCCTGAATAAAGAGTGTTATGAAATGGATTCTAATATTACAGTAGAATTTCAAGAAAAAAAAAATCATAAAAAGAGAATGGTTCACTTAAGACCATTTTCAAGAGAAAAAAAATAGTCCACGATGTTTCATTTAATGTTTACGGTAAAGATATTAAATTTTATGCAATTTTCTCAATACCGAATGCATTTTTCCGCCATAAAATGCATCATCATTCCCATACCTTGACAATTAATAAAAAAATATTAAAGCCAAAGTTTAACCCCTATTTCAATATTTTATATACTGGTGGATCAAAACTCGGATCCAAAAAATATAATTTTAAAAATGATAAAACACAAAATGTTCTGTATAATTTAAGACACGTTTTATTTTGAGTGCTGAAGAGATGTGCTCAAATGAGATTTTGATTCCTTGTTGGAGATACGAGGGCTGTTCAATAAATAATGTCCTCGGTGCTCAGAAAGAATTAAAAGACGCTTTTCAATCTTTGGTCTTAATGATTTATCTTAATATTCTCTTTCAATTAAAACCCATGTCGATAAATTTTTTATCCAACTTCTGATTGCTTTTAGAACTCATTTTTTGGGTATGACCCTTAGTATACTGGAAAATGGCAGATTTTATAATTTCCTGGACTTATTTCTTCGTTCTAAAGGGCGTTTTTTCAAGTTTGAAAAATAAAACAATTCAAAAGGCAAAAGATCCGGCAAATATTGCAAGTGTGGGAAAAAAACACTTTCTGGTTATCCCAAAAACTCCTTTAATCTTCATGGTGTGCGGGTTTGGACGCTGTCATGAAAAAATTTAATGTCGTGGATTCCTGATTTTGGTTCCTTCCTCTTATTAACCTTTCGACTTTTTTGCAAAAATTTGCTTTCTAGACTCTTCCAGAAATTAAACTGCCTCCCCGAAAACGAATTTTAACAACAAGACAACTAATATTTCAGAAAAATGCATATAAAACTGTCTTTGTGCTCTTGCAATTCTTTGCTCTTCTCAGACCTTTGCTGTTTTTGTCAAGTGCACCTTATTGTAAATTTTGTTTCGATAGTTTTAAGTAATAGATTCAATGTTTGAATATTAAACAAACTTGGATAACTACAATTTTTCATTTTTTTAAAATAATTGTTTAGATATTCTTATAAACTCGTTTTTACTCATTTTTCAAAACACAGGGTGACCTTTGAGTACTAAGCTTTTTTACTGTCAAACTTTCTTTAAAACAATGTGAACTACTCCGGAAAAGATGTTTATCAAATGCTATGTTTCTTAAAGTCAATCATACATCATCAGTGATTATTTGTTGAAAATTGTCAAACAGAACATGGGTTGCTATAATTTTTGTTAGCAAGGACGGTCTTTGATCCCCATTATATAATTTTTTATCATTTTAATTCGCCTGCTCATTTGTCTATAAAACAGATATTGGTTGTCGTAAATGTTACATATCTTAGTGAATATTTCTTTGGGATTCTTAACGAGTTTTACAGCCGCTTGAATGAAGCGTTTAATTTTACTCTAGTTTACTGATTCTTTACCATTCATTTTACATGCAGTGTCTCGAATAGTCCTTGTTTTCCAGCTTCTCACAATGAAACTATGTGATCAAAAGTGGTCACAACAATTGCTATAAATTCATTAAAGATTTAATAATGTCAAGCTTAATGTCATATGATATCTGTATTGTATGTCATACAGTTCATGACATTGTATATTGAACAGCCCTCGTACTCAAGTACACCTTTCATTTGCATAATTTAGAAATACTGCTATTTCAGACAGACATTTTGCCAATACATAAACTCTAAAAGGAAATGTTAAATGAAAGCCCAACGTCTCTACTTTTATGGGTACTTGAAAATATGACTTTGAATATTAGTCAATAAATCGATCATGTACAGGGCCATATTATGCATGATACATAAAGTTAAGCGAGCTCTTTGTTGAAAGGAACAAAGTAAGATAAGATAAGATAAGATAAGCTTTATTTAAAGTCAGTTTGGTAGTTAAAAGATAACACAAGCTCTAATGAACTTTTGACTGACATGTTTTACATATACATAACAGTAAAACAATGAAAACATACAGCACTATATAAACCAGAAGTTACTTATATACTTGTATCAGTACAGCACACAGTCTCCTTTAGAGGACATATCAGGTACGATTTAGAGATGTTATTTTTCAAACCATTTTGCACAATTTTTCAATTAGAATTGACCAACGGCTGTTGACCTTATTTTCTAAATGAGGCATTTTTAGGTTTTTGTGCTGAAAATTTGGAAATGCAAAAAGGTAATATTCCAAGAATGGTCCCACTTCTCTTAATATTATTTAATGGTTTATCATTTTCATTTACTCAATCCATATTAGAGCCAATTTCATAATTTTTACAAAAAAATTTTTTTCAGGGCTCAATAAAGTCAAAACTGTACTACCTGCGTTTTTGACAAACTTGTAGTGGTTTTCTAATCTGAAAATCCATCCGCCTGGATACATTTATCATAAATATGGATTTTCTTTTTTTACAAATGAGTCTTAAAGTATTTTATAAATCGTGTAAATCTTCTGAAAACTCATTATGCAAAATTTAGATAAATTGAGATGGATATATTTTGCGTATTCAGTGAAAATATTTTTGCCTACCGGAAAATGTTTTTTCAACGATACTTTGTTCACGCAATCATTTGCCATTGCTTTAAATATAAAACGAAAACTTTAGTATGCTATATATTATAGATTTAAAACCATTCAAGATGTAAAAACCACCATTATAACCAGTTTATAAAAAACCGTTCTTCATTTCTTTTCGTATAACTGTATTTAAATGTTTACAGAACTTCACTGTCAATCATTCATTCAAAACGTTTTACACTGCGCAGTATTGCTCAATATGGTTTTGGTAACGCTTGATAAATATAATTGAGCCACAAGATTCAATCGTGTCAGCGCAAACATGGTGAACACAGCACAAAACGAAAGTGAGAATCAACAGTCATCTGGTAAGAACTAAACATGTAGAAATGTGATGATAATGAACAGTGATCATTATCCAAAAGTTCACTTAATCAATACATTTTGTAAAGGGGTCACATGCAATGGGGTCTCCCCTTTTTCTCTACATTCCGAGAACATCGTAATACTAGACTCTCTTATATTAGTCTTAGGGGTTGTCTTATCTTTCGTGACAAGGTTTTTGCGTCACACAGCTCAACCTGAGCCCAGAAGGGCTAGTATGGCACAGTGGTTCAAAATCCAATACCCTAAAACATGACTTCTCTAAAGATGCAAAAGAGCAAAAATTCCTTGAATCTCTCCAATTTTATATAACAATATGACGCAAATGTTGGAAAATGTTGGACACGTCAGAAAATGTTGGAAAATCTCTCGTGACATTTCCCGTAATTAAAGTTTATAGTAAAAATCTAGCTAATGATTACATACAAGACAACTTTTTTTTTAAATGAAAGTAATCACCACATACATTACATTCTTAAATTAAAATATGCAATTTTTTTTCCCATGAAATACAACAAATAAAACAATTAACTCAAAAAATCTGAAAAGTATCGTAACTTTACGATCGTGCTCGACCTTCTACAGTTTACGACAACCAAGTTTGTAAACAATCTTTATTAGTTTACAATTGCGCAATAAACCACCGATAATAAATTGAAAACAAGTTAAACTGCAAGAAAACATGACTCAAAAATAAATATATGGTGTATCTGATACAGAAGACCAATTTAAGTCCCTGACACATGAAGTAAGCTAAACGAATATCACAACTTAATTTACTACAATTATGAACAGCTGATTTCTATACGTAACTCAAAACATGTGCACAAAATATTTTAACTCATGTAAATCACTTAAATTGTCAATTATCACCTATATCAACTACATACAGAGCATTAATTAGTACACATTCCTGCAATGTCAAGTAACTATAACACATATACAAAATTCATCTCAACTCTCCGACAATGTCAACAATTGTCAGATTCAGAACTCTGTATAAAACCAATCTGTCAAATTACTGGACCGTCACAATATTATAAGCAGAGCCAACATGATTTTTTGAATCAAAGGAGGGGTCAGGTGCCTGGCAAAAAAGCATCTCCTCTCCCGATAACAGGTCACATTTGCCGTGTTCTCTTGATCACTTGAATACAAGGTCAATGTATTGACCTCAGAATTTGCGAGATGTTTACTTCAAAAAGGATTGTTTATATCCCTGTATCATCACTTAATTTTCAAAAGCCTGTCTCTCGTTTTATCAATTATTCGTATGCATCGATTCAATTGAAGATACTAGAATGTATCTTGTAGTTCAACTAATTCTATTTTCATAGAAAAAAAAACTAACTCCTCATCTGAACCAAAATGGATACCATTAAAGGCCACATGTTGACACGAAGCTATTCATGTAAATATCCTTGTGTCAAATTAACAGATTAAAATTAACAGATCTAGATTAAAATTAGATAACTAAAAAGAATCTCCTCTGATGAAATATATTCCGAAACGCACTTTTTCATTTATACCATCAAGTCATGTTCTCCAATTTAGTTCAATGAACCATCTGGATTTATTTTTTCATAATTGTAATTTTAACATATTTCTTTTAGTGTTTGTCACATAGATTTCTTTTATGATAAATATTCACTTAAATTTCTATTTCATTGATATTTCATTAAAATCATCGAAATTCTATCAAAGATATTTTACATGAACATGCCATATTCAGACAAGATTTAGCTTCAGACGTCCATATACAGTAGGTAGTCGAAATACATAGAGGATGGGGCTTTAAAACCGAAACCCTTTTCATAATCAGAATTTGCACGAAAAAAGGACCCTCATGATCGTCCTTTGTGATAAGTAAAGGGTCAAATATGAAGTGTCTCACCAGATTCGTCGTCATATTTGAGTTAAAAATTTATTCAAGGAAGTGAAATAATAATTTCTCTCCCATTAAGGTAATCAAAAAAGAGATTTGAAATGTTTCTGTTGAATAAAAGAAATATCTTTTTTTTTCAGTTGAACTTGCACGTAAACGACAAAAAGCTGCAGACCATTTCTTTAGGATGTCCATTGTTTTGATAGGACTTTCAGCAGGTAGCATCGTCTTTGGAATTGAAATGATTGTCTATTTAGAACGAATTTTTAGTTTCTCAGTGGACACAGGCGCTCTTATATGGTCGGGAGCAGTGGTAATATTTAAATTAATAAACATTGTAATAAAGTATAATATGGTAATATTAAATATATGAAGATTACGTAATAACGATAATGATAATAAATAAATAATGTAATATAATTTGCCATGCAATTGTATCATACAGTTTTATCTACAATAAATTAGGTCCTGGTCTTGTTCATGAAAAAAAGATTGTGTGAAAGATTCTCTTTTTTGTAGCTCTTGCTCAGTGGTATATCTTGTTATTTTGTCTCTAAGATGGATATTAATAATAGAAATATACCATCTTCAAGCTTTATCAAGAGAGTAAGTAACAAAATTCTATGTTCTGTCATTGTCTCCTTTTGAGTCATCTTTTCCTTGTTTCAGATACATGTACTTCCAAAACAAAAATGCAATTTCTTATAATTTTACGATTAGCTATATCTATTATAATATACACATTTTCTTTTGAACAGGTAACTGTTTACAGAGTGATAAACGGGCTTAGTTTAGGGACAGATGTTATAGCTGCAGGACTCTGTTTTGTCCCCATCTTCTGGATCATACTGATTTGTACCGGCGATGGGGATTACACGTGTGCTGTTGAGGGAAACCTGAAGTGGGACATTGTAGCATTTATACTCTCCATCATTATGTGTATCTCTAACATTGTCGGTTTTGTTTTATCGTGTATATTTGTGAAAGCATTGCAATCTGATGGAGAAGGAAATCCTCCCGAGAGAGAAAAAAATACTCTAAAAATTGTAATTCCGCCTCAACAGAACATTAATAGACCTCCTGAGTTAGATCCGTCCCAACAGATCACACTGTGGTTTCATTAACATTTGTGTGCATCACTTTTCGTGGATTAAGTAAAAATCGTAGTTTTGAGGATACAGAAATTCGTGGATAATCATTATGGTCCTATCAAAAATTAGAGGTACTGTGAGCACTGAGCTCACTAAATTATACCCCGGCCTCCCGTAAAGTCCTTGTCATTCTTTCTTTAATAGTGAAGATTATCCATCTCTTATCTGCAACTGCTCAAATACCACTGAATAAAATTTAATGATACTTTCACAGTTTCATTATTACATAATACCATTGTGCACCTCCTTATTTTAATCTGACACTTATTTAGTGTCTCCCTGATAAAACATGAACTTTGGCCCTATAATCATATGGGAAGGGGTATCTTGTAGTGCACTCAGTGGTCACAAAACCTCTACTTAAAATTTTAATGATAGGATTTTCAAAAGTCGAAATCTTCAAGCGTCAAATATTGTATCTCTATTTACAAAATTGTGTCAGATACTTATTTTCACATGCATGTTTCTGGACTTGATAGAGATATCAAGACCCTTTTACCCTGCTGGATACGACTTCACACTTAAAAATGCAGTTGCAAAATGGACGATAAATACTTAAGTCGTGATGGGCTTCGAAATGAAAGGACTCTTTGCAACACAAACACCCGTTATCTTATGTTTAACAAAATATCTTTTTAAAGGAGGACATGAAGGTAACGAACAGTATTCGATATCAAAGTCCATAAAACAATATGAAATAGGAGGAGAGCTAACACGGACCTCCGAATAATCAGAGGTGGGATCAGGTGCCATGGAGGAGTAAGCATCCCCTGCTGACCAGTCACACCCGTCGTGTGTTCCTTGTCATGACCGGTAAATAAGTGGGAAAATCTGCGTCAATTCAGTGTATAAATAATAGACTAACAATAAGTATGAAAAACGTTAGTCAGCATTTGTCTCAATGATAAATTGTATTTGCTGACAAGTTCATTGTATCGACGATAGAATTTACGAAATGATTACTTTAAACGAGACTGTTGATAAACAGTTAAAAGTCAAATAAGCATTCAGCTTTGTTGATAATTTGTAAGAGTTTAGCCTAACTTAAGAGAATTTTTCTAATGTAATTCAATCTTTAAGTTTAAATGTTTTGTCTTAAATATTCTATTTCAACAATACAGCAAATGAGATTGTAGGTTGTTAACACCCTTGTAAAATCAACTTGTTATAAGTGGTCTACAAATGAAATTCATTTCTCACAGTTGATTCGATATGCAAAGCCTGATTTACATACGAACAAAGTCAGTAAATGAGGAAAAATATTGACAAACAAGTTGATGACAAAGTAAATCAACAGTCTCGTTTAAACCAACGTTTGAAAGCTGACGGTCGATATAATGACCTTGTCAGAAGAAACACAATGATTCATCTACCATAAAGTCGAATGCTGATTAGAGTTTTTGATACAAATTGTTAGGCGTTTATTTACATTGCTAATTGTCGACGAATGTTTCTGTTTGCCCGATTAATACAAGCAGCCCATGGCGGGTGTTACCGAGATGCTTACTCCTCCATGACACCCTGATCCCCCTGATCCCACCTCTGATGCGTTTAGAGGTTTGCTTTCGCTCTGCTCAGAATCTTTATTATTTCAGTGAACTATTTGAGCGAAAATGAAACACATAATATGTCCTTACCTGTGCAATTTAAAAACAAATTTAGTAAGTCTACCTATATTATTTGTACTGTTGACAGTAATCATACAGTTGTCATTTATAAACAGAAAATCGTTGAAGTTGAATTCAAACTTCATTGCACAGCGAGGGCTTCGGAACTTATTTGATAAAACTTTGAATAATTCACTTGGTAGAAATTCGAAAATTATTCTTGCAATCTGATTTTTTCTCATTTTTAGTCATCAATAAATATGTTCATGAACTTTATCGTACAATTACTTTGCAAAATTTCAATAATGTAGAATCAGAAAGCGTTGGAGAATTAAACAAAAACAAGAGGCCCAGGGGCCACAGCGCTCACCTGAGCACATCGGGCTTGAATTTATCCCCCCCCCCTCCAGGCGTTCATCATTTGAACAAATTAGCATCTACACTACCTGAGGATGATTCCATATAAAAACATGTATCACTAACCATAGCTTTGAAGAACTTGAAAAGAAGATTTTAAAAGGTTTCCCTAAATATCCCTATGTAAAACTTCGGTCGGCCATTTTGGCCCCACCCTAGCCCCGGGGGTCATGATTTGAACAAACTTAAATCTACACTACCTGAGGATGATTCCACATGCGTTTCATCTTTCCTAGCCCAGTGGTTCTGGAGAAGAAGATTTTTAAAGATTTTTCCTTTATATTCCTATGTAAAACTTGGGTCGGCCATTTTGGCCCCACCCTTGCCCCGGGGGTCATGATCTGAACAAACTTGAATCTGCTCTACCTGAGGATGCTTCCACATGAGTTTCATCTTTCCTGGTCCAGTGGTTCTGGAGAAAAAGATTTTTAAAGATTTTTCCTACATATTCCTTTGTAAAACTTGGGTCGGCCATTTTGGCCCCACCCTCGCCCCAGGGGTCATGATATGAATAAACTTGAATCTACACTACCTGAGGATGATTCCACATGAGTTTCATCTTTCCTGGCCAGGTGGTTCTGGAGAAGAAGATTTTCAAAGATTTTTCTTATATATTCCTATGTAAAACAAGGGTCGGCCATTTTGGCCCCACCCTTGCCCCAGGGGTCATGATTTGAACAAACTTGACTCTACACCACCTGAGGATGATTCCACATGAGTTTCATCTTTCCTGGCCCAGTGGTTCTGGAGAAAAAGATTTTTAAAGATTTTTCCTATATATTCCTATGTAAAACTTGGGTCGGCCATTTTGGCCCCACCCTTGCCCCGGGGGTCATGATTTAAACAAACTTGAATTCCACACTACCTGAGGATGATTCCACATGAGTTTCATCTTTCTTGGCCCAGCGGTTCTAGAGAAGAAGATTTTTTTAAAATGCCATTAATTTTTCACAAATTCATAATTATCTCCCCTTGGAAGTGGGCGTGGCCCTTCATTTGAACAAACTTGATTCCCCTTTACCCAAGGATACTTTGTACCAAGTTTGGTTGAAATTGGCCCAGTGGTTCTTGAGAAGAAGATGAAAATGTGAAAAGTTTACGACGACAACGACAACAACAACGACAACGACAACGACGACAGACAACGGACAAATTTTGATCAGAAAAGCTCACTTGAGCCTTCGGCTCAGGTGAGCTAAAAATTAAACAAATTAAACAAAAAAAGGAGCATGCACCTATGCATAAACAACTTCGAGTTCAATAACGGACTAAGTAAAGAACTCTGTTTTCTTTTAATACATTTAAAGATGTATTTTTCGACGTGCGTAAAATTCCCATGCAGAACTCGAAGGTAAGATGAAACGTTCCTCAAATACAATGTATATATATTTTCATAATTTGACAAGTTTTTTAAATAATAACTTTTTCAGATATCTAAGGAATTGTCAATATCACAAATTCAAGACATTCTAAATATCACAGAATTATGAAAATTATCAGTATTTTTTCTGTATTTTAAGAAGAGATACAAAGCAGATATTGGAAGAACCTTTAAGTTAAAATAGATAGAGATACAGCATACACGAATTGTAACCCCCTTGCAGACATTACTTACTTACATATGCCTGCGACCCCTTTTGGGGCATACTAGTACTCCGTTTACAAACTTCCTCCAGGCCCCTCTATCCTGCGATGTGCTTTCTACCTCCTTCCAGTTCTTCTCCACTCTTTTGACGTCTGTCTCCAAATCCCTCCGCCACGTGTTCTTTAGCCTCCCTCTCGTACGTTTTCCTTGGGGGTTCCAGGATAAGACTTGCCTTGTGATATTCTTGTGTGGCTTGCGTAGAGTATGCCCTATCCATCTCATCTCAACCTTCTCTGTATTATTTTTGCTTCTATAGGGACTTGGTTTGTTCTTTTCCACAAGTTGGTGTTACTTATTTTGTTGGGCCATCTAATCTGGAGAGTGCGTCTCAGACAAGAGTTGACAACAATCTGGACCCTGTTTATTGTGGTAACGGTCATCCTCCATTTCTCCGATACATAAAGAAGCATAGCCTTAGCATTGGTGTTTAGAAGTCTAACTTTGGTACAAGTTGTTATTTCCTTGGTCTTCCAGATGTTTCCAAGTTGCAAGAATGCTACTCTGGCCTTTTCTATTCTTGCTTTTAGTCAGTTTCTGTTCCTCCTTGTTGATCCACTATACTGCCAAGGTTGGTGAAATGTTCTACTTCCTCTATTTCCTGACCTTCTATATTTAATGAAGCGTGTGATTGTGTCTTTTCTCTTAGGATCTTTGTTTTTGCGATATTGATATTGAGTCTGTGCTGATGATTCTGTCACTGTTGTAATTTTCTCCTGCATTTGTGCCCTATGTGTTCACTGTAATCCATTTCTTCTATTGTCTGTGGATATTATTTCATTATCCAGTCTGTTGCAAGAAGAAACAGAAATGGTGACAGAAGACATCCCTGACTAACTCTTGTTTTTACTTCGAATGGTTGCGTCAGTTGTCCTCCATGCATGCCAAGTGTTCATAAGAGTTGGGGATGATATTTACCAGTTTACAAGGAACTCCATAATGTCGCAGAAGTTTCCATATTGTCTCCCTATCAATGAGGGCTAGGTGGAACTGGCCTACCAAGTATTCAACAATTCTTCAAAATGTTCTTTCCATCCCCTTCTTTGTTCTTATTCCCCTTCTACTGCTTTAGGAAAATTAATTTTTTTAAAAATCTTCCCGTAAATCCAGGAATTATTTATTTCACTAAATTTAAAAGGGGTAAGATTGATAAAGGAATTTCACAGAGTATCCAGTATATGTCTCTTAAGTAACAATATCTACGCCTAAGAATAAGCAGAAACATCAGGGAATAAAATATATATTTTTGTTCTTTTCACGGAGTTTCAATGCCATATGAGGAATTTCATTTTGAAAAAATATTAAAAATTAGTTGATTTTGTAAACTATTTCAAAATAATTAAATCACAAAAAGTCTTGAACGTATCTTGTGGCTGGAGAAAAAAAATGTTCCTCATATTAAGATTGAGACCCAAAAACGAATACTGAGTAATAATTATTCGTAACACAAGAAAATTTCACCTTCAGTATATATATTATCAGTTACGTTAGTACAGTTGTAGCGTTGGGAAACTGAACTGAAACAACGCGTGATCTATAAGGGGGAAAATGAAATTAAATTGAAGCTGATAGAATAATTTGTAATAAGATCCTTCAACCTTTATCTAATCACGAAAATTTAAATTCTGATTTAAAAGGAGGACAACATTGGAGTTATATGCACTCTGCTTTTTAAGTTGAGCTACAACATGCTTATACCATTATTGCTTTTCTTTCTTTTCGTCGGCGTTGCTAATGGCAATAAATCATGTGACCGCAAGGAGATGGAAGATACAATATGTAGTCTCTGTGGACAAAGGAAAGGAACTCAACTTACAACTGGATTTGGTAGATAAACATTATATTATGAAAGCTTTTGTTAATGTTCTTAATTTAAAACTAATTACTAGTAATTCTATTGTCAGAATATCTTCATTTGAAAATAATGAATATGAAAGCTTTCATTGGATTAGATTTCTTAAATTCTTGATTTTCTTTTTTGTGAGGAACATTCTATCAATTCATGAAGATGTTAAAGAACATGTAACCTTAACTGATCAAAAAATTAAAATTGTATTTTCTTTTTTCAGGTAAACAAATTGCGTTTTATGCCTATATATCCGGTAACATTCAAGGGAAGACATTATCCAAGCACAAAATTTTCATTTATGATCGCGTTGAGACGAACATTGGAAATGGTTATGACGCCAAGTCTGGAAAGTTTACTGCGCCAGAGAGGGGGGTATACGTGATACACACAACTACTTTTTCTTACAATAGATCCTGCAGTGTTATAGAAGTCGTAAAAAATGGAGTCGTTAAAGATGTAGCATATGCTGACTCGGGTAATCACGATGATGCGGCCTCAACTTCTACATTAACTATTTTGAATTTGAAGAAAGGAGACGTTCTAAACACCAGAGTTGGAGTAATCTATGGAGGACGATACCTACCGAGCAACGAATTTGCCCGAATAAGTTTCTCTGGATTTAAACTCATTTAAAATGAATAATTTAGAATAAATGGCTAAATGTGAAGATTGAATTTTTTTTTCTTGTTAACGTACAACGGTATTTCTTTATTAACTGCTCCTTCTGGTTTATAATTATCAACGCGCAAGTCAAAAAAGTTTAACTACACCAAAAAGACAGTTAATACCTTCCACTAAGATATCATTCAAAAAGTCAGTCAATGTTCATGATTGTGTAGTAAATGCACACCTGGATATGGGGTTATTTCGCCTTGTTGATTCAATAGGCAAGAACATGCTCTACATAAGAAGGAAGCAGGTTCATGATGAATGAATTACTGTTAACCAACTTTTATTCGCGTGCGAGAAATTTTCGCGAAGTTCGCGAGAGCCTCGTCATCGCGAATATTTCTCGCCGCGAACCGGTCCTTAAAGTGTTATTTGTCTATAAATAAAAGATCCAAAAAGGCTTGATCGCGAAAATTAATCGTCGCGATCTAGTTTACCCTTGCTAAATCACGAAATAAAGTAGTCGCGAATAAAAGTTGGTTTACAGTAATTTGTTGATACCAGGGTATCAACAATTCTTGAAATCCCTGACTCTCAATATTTAAGAAAGTGGAATGCATCAACTTATTTTTTCTGTGCCTGACCTCGTTCTTTATCAGAACAAGAAAACTCTATTGTACATAAAATGAATAATGAACAAAATTCCAAATGTACATGTACTTAAAAAGCAGAAGTTGACGCTGTAAAAACTAGTTTTTCTTCAAGTTTATTTATCAGTATTCCACAAGCATTTATAGTCAGTTAAACATTCTTCTATTGAGCAGATGATGCAGACTCTCTGTGTTCTAGAGTCGCAGACGAAGGAGGTCGAATGCCTCTGTGGGTTGTGGAGATCGGTCCTTCTGATGAGAACGTAAAAACCGAAGTCTCTTGTCGCAATAGATTCTTGGACAAAAAAGATCTCTTGCTGATCAAAAAATAGGCGTAAGTACCTAGAATAGGAAAAACTTTGCAGCTCTCCATCGAGGTAAGTTGTAGCGTCTCCATATGAGTGAAAAACTTTCGAGAGGGACGTAAAACAACATGCATACAATCAATCAATCAGACTTTGTATTGTCTCGAATTCGAGCTAACGTTGTAGTAGGATGTTACTTCTCAATAAGACGTTTTTAAATACTACTAAATCCTGCTATAAAAAATCAGTTCAGCTATAGAAGAAGCACAACTGTTGCCAATTGGAAATCAATCAGACTACTAGAAGACATAGACACCTGTTCTAAAAACTAAATAAATACAATCCACTTTAATTAAACAGCTTTCCTTCAAGATAAATTAAAAACGTCGCTTCTGATAATTTAAACAACTGATTCTCTAAAAAAGAATGAAGTTTGAAAATAATTATGCCTTTTAAATTGGTTGTCACTTTAATTCTACACACAAGTACTCTGAAATTGATGCATAAAGGATGCTTGACAACTTTCATGTAATACTAAGTATATGGAGACCGCCTCTTCTAAAAGAACTGTTGGGATTTTGATGGAAACTTACTGTTTGTATATTTCTACGAAGCAGAATTTATTCAAATGCTTCTAATTGAGAAGATAACAAAAGCTGTGCCCTTCAACTATATGTTATCAATAATAGATTTTAATTCATACATGAATTAAATTTATACCAGTGAACTCGAAATAAAGACATGAAATACAAAGCCTGTCATGTCTGTTTCATATTTCTACATTTTAATGATTATAAACAATTAGAGTCGACAAACAACTAAACTGTATGACAGACGACATTACGTTACCCAACTTATCCTGTAGTTGATAACATTCTCTATGCATGATTTATTTTAAAACTCAGACAGTATATCTTAATGTTACGGGGTGGAAGCTTCATCATTCTATCTCTAGGGGTGCTCAACAGATAATGATGAATAGTGAAATCCATGACAAACCTGAATTTTAAAATCTTTCTTTGATTGTTCTTGGGTTTTTTGGAATAAAAAATATAAAAATAAAAAAAATGATATATATCGAATACTAACTTACTTATCCCCTCCGTGCCCCAGAGGACGCGTGAGTCTGTTCAACAAAAGAACGCCACTTACTGTGGTCACTGGCAACAAACTGCCCCTCCTTCCAACTGTTCCAGTCCAGTTCTTCCCTTTCTCTCCCAAAAGAGCGTCACCAGGTGTACTTTGGTCGTCCTCTTCGTCTTTTTCCCTCAGGGGTCCATGTAAGAGCTTATAATGTGTGTTCTCGTCCCTTCGAAGGATGTGGCATATTCATCTCCATCTCTTTCCTCTGATGGTCCTTGATAGAGGTATGGATTTTGTTCTTTCATGCAGTTGTTCGTTAGTTATCTTTTCAGGCCAGTGTACTTTTAGGATCCTTCTAAGGCATTTTGAAAGAACGTATCAAGCTTTCGTCGTCTTTTTCTGATGTTCTCCATAGTTCAGCACAATACAGCAACTCAGATAGAACATTTGTGATGAAGATCTTAAGTTTGTTCTTTGTGCTGTATTGAACTGAATTCCATACCTTGGCAAGCGATAGAAAATCGGTCCTCAGTTCCTCCGGTTTTTCAATTGTGGCACCCAGGTAGAGAAATGTTCCGACCTCTTCTATTTCTTTATAATTTATCCTGATGACATCTGTCTTCTTTCCATTCACTCTCGTGGTTTTTTTCTCAACATTAATTCTTAGGCCTGTATATTCTGCAATATCATGTAATCTACTGGTCTTTTGTTGCTTGTTGCTGTGTTTGCTGGAAAAAGTGCAAGGTCGTCTGCATAATCCAGGTCTTCTAATGCGGATATAAATTTGCAACGTATGCCTCTCTTCTTATTGTTGGTAGTTTTCATAATCCAGTCTACCAAAATGATGAACAGGAACCCAAACATAACACAACCTTGTCTCACTCCTGTCTGTACCTTGAACCATCCATCGTATAATTTCTTGATGATGTCTTCATATACGTCAGGAATTCCATACTGTTTTAGTATGTCCCACAGATGTAAATTTTGAGATATTGGTGCTATTTTCAGGCAAAATCCACCTTCACTTTTTTAATATATCTTCATTTCTAGTCAAAGTCTGTTGAGTGAATGTGAAAATTTTGTTCTAAAAATATAAAATTGAGACCTATAATTAATATTCCTAGCATATCATAACATATAAAAATATGTTAGGCTTATTGAGGTTTGATCCTGATATTTAAAGTGTTACACTTTTTTGTCACGTATATTATTAGTTTCTACAAAGCTTAATTCAAAAACAAAACAAAAAGGATGTCAATATGCTTCTTTTTGCGCTACGGTACAAACCTTAAATATAGAGATGCAAATCTGTAATATGCGTATCGTACAATTACTTTGCAAAGTTTCAAAAATGTAGAATCATAAACTGTTGGTAATACAAAAAAACAAACTTATTCTTAAAACATTCGCGAATTCGGCAGTGAATTAATTGCTCAATAAGTGCGTGCAATTTCTGTACACATCTTTACTGATGTGGAATTAAAATAGAGAAACAGATTTCACGAAGCCAGTCACCCCTTTATAAACATCAGGGCAAAAAAAGTGCTCCAGGAATAATAACGAGGGCTGTTTAAAAATAATGTCCTCGGTGCTCGGAAAGAAACGAAAATGATTACACTTTAATATTCTTTTTAAACAAAAACAAAAACAAAACAAAACACATGTCCATAACATTTTTATCCAATTTCTGAATGCTTTTATAACACGTTTTTAGTATAACCGTTCATATACTGGAATATGGCACATCCTATGATTTCATCGACTCGTTTTTCTTTCTGAAAGGTGTTTTTTTTAAGTTTGGTAAATAAAACAAGTCAAAGTGTGAAAGATCTGGATAATATTTGTGGTGTGGCAAAACATTAAATATCTATCCCCAAAACTCCTTGACTCTTCATGGAGTGTGGGTTTTGACGCTGTCGTGAAGAAATTTAATGTAGTGTATTATTGATTCTGGTTCCATCCTCTTATAAACCTTTAGATATATTTGCAATAATTTGCAATAATCTAGACTTCTCAAAAATTGAAGTGACCCTCTGAATAAGAATTTTAACAACAAGACCGCTAATATTTAAATAGCATATAAACCTGTTTATGTGCTTTTGCAATTATTTAAGCTTTTCTCAGACCTTGGATGTTTTTGTAATGTGTATCTAATTGTAAATTTGTTTTGAGGGTTTCAACAATGGATTATCTGTTTGAATTTTAAGACAAACGTTGACAACTACAATTTTTTTTTAAGTTTAATATTTTTACACGCTGCCGTTTACACACATTTTTCAAAACATTTCAGAACATGGGGTGACCATTGCGTTTTAAACTTTTTTACTGTCAAATGTTTCTTTAAAACAGTGTAAACTACCCCCAAAATGATGCCTATCAATTTTGAAGTCAATAAAAATTCATCGGTGATAATTTGTTGAATTTTAGCAAAAAGTACATTGGTTGCTGTAAGTCATTGTCGCCAAGGATTGTGCCCATTTCTGATGCCCATTATATAATTTTTGCTTATTGAAATCCACCTGCTCATGTGTCTTTAAAACAGACGTTAGTTGCTGTCAAGTTTACATATGTCAGAGAATATTATGCATTGAACAGCCCTCGTAATTGCACTTATTGTAAAAGGAGGTTAGAATTTTAAAGGTATTTTACAGATTGCTCATTTATGTGTATCTTAAGTAACAATATCTACGTTTAGAAATAAGCAGTAACATAACAGAATAAAATATCTTTCTTTTCAATAGAGGTTCACCGCTAAATGAGGAGTAGCATTTTAAAAGAATTTCGAAGATTAGCTGATTTTTTGGTAAACTATTTCAAAATAATCAAATCAAATTAAATGTAATGTACAGAAATATAAATAAATTTTTGGTTCATTGTGTATGTGTCATATTTTTATTGACATTTCCATACATTAAACTATGGGAAGAATAGCATCTTGATTTCTATGTATGCAAACATATGCATCACAATTTTACTTATTCACTAAAATCGAAAACCATCTTCAGACGTTGTTGCAGTTCTTGTACATGTATAGTGCGTTTTATCAATTCTTGAAAAAAGGAGCAAATATATCTTGGTACAGTTTCCTTAGTAACGTTAAAACATATCAAGAACTTTAAATAACAGATCATTGATTTTTAAACTATTAACGTATTAGTCTTTATCGAGCCCAAAAATCAATATGTCTTAGTGTAATCTACTTGTTGCATACATAGTTTCATTTGTACCTTTCTGGAAAAGTTTTTTAATTAGAGTTTTCTGTTTTTGTAAGCATTGCAAACCAGTACATCGATCGGAGGTAAACGAAAAAATGATTCCGCATGTTGATTGGTTATTTTGAGTTACAATATATGGTAGTATAAGGAATTTGATATACGGAAAGATTTTTCATCAACGACCTAAGACATATATCGTGCGGCTGGAAAAAATGTTCCTCAAATTAAGATAAAGACAAAAGAAAATAAATCTTAATTTTTCATGGCAAAAGAAACTTTCGTATTTAGACAATGTTATAATTACATTTTATAGTTATAATTTAATTCAATTTTACTTGTAATAGGTCATTTGATTGGATAAAAGGTTTTATCCATTTTGTACAACTTGCCTACGTCACAATGAGTTAGGTCAAAAACGTATTACTCCGCTTGACGTTACTTTTAAGATTTAATCATTCTGGGGGGAAAATGTCTCATTGTCTGCATCAAAATTAAATTGTAAGGAATAAAGCTTCGCAGTTTATTAAGCGTAAACTGCCCCAAGTTATGTTATATCGTATAATATAAGTTGAAGTAGCTTATTTCCTTAAGTAGCGTTGTCAAACTGAAATAGAAACAATGCGTGATCCGTGAGGGAGAAACATGAAATTTTAAAAATTGAAACTAATATCGTTATTTGTTGCGTGCAAAGATTAATTTGAAATAAGATCCCTCATTCTTTATCTTATCACGACATTTTGATTTTAAAATCTGATATAAGAGGAGGACGAAACTGGATTTCTTTGCATTCTGCTTAATGTTGAGCTGCTCATACAACATGCAAAAACAATTGTTGCTTTTCTTTCTTTTCGTCGACGTTGCTAATGGCAATGATTCATGTGACCGGAAGGAGATGGAGGACACAATATGTAGTCTGTGTGGACAGAGGAAAGGGAGTCGACTAACTAGTGAAACTGGTTTTTTTTTTTTTTTAAAGTGTATCATCAAGAATCTTTTGTTAATGTTCCTAATTTGAAACTTACAGATATTTCTATTTTCAGAATACATGTATGTTTATACATCACTAAGAAATCTTTTATTCAAACACATATATTTAATGCTTTTTTATTATTTTTGTGATGAACAATTCAAAAGGTCTTTAAAATGTATAAGTAACTTTAACCTAGCCTGATAATAAATTAAGATTGGGTTAATCTTTTTTTTTCCAGGTAAACCAATTGCGTTTTATGCGTATATGTCCAATGACATTCCAGTGAAAACATTGTCCAAACACAAAATATTCATTTATGACCGTGTTGAGACGAACATTGGTAACGGATATGACGCCAAGTCGGGAAAGTTTACCGCTCCAGAAAGTGGGGTATACGTCATTCACACAACTACTGTTTCTAATGATAAATCACACAGTGCTATAGAAGTAGTAAAAAATGGAGTCATTAAAGATGTTGCATTGGCCGACTCTGGTAATCACGATGATTATGCCTCAACCTCTACACTAACGATTTTGAATTTGAAGAAAGGGGATGTACTAAACACCAGAGTTGGACCAGGATATGGAGGACAATTACTAGTGAGCAACAAATATGCACGAATGAGTTTCTCTGGATTTAAACTCATGTAAAATAAATAATCTGAAATATATGGCTAAATTTGAAGATTTATATTAAGTTTTTTCTTATTAACATTTCTTTTTCATCTGTTCCTTCTTTTTCAGTAGTTTATCAATGCGCAAGTAAAAAAATTAAGATTCACCAAAAGACACTTTATACCTTTTCTACAAAGACGTTATCCAACAAAGTAAATTTAAGTGTGTGTAGTAATACACTATTTCTGTCTGTATATGAGCAAATGTCGCCAAGTTGATTCAATACGCAGGAACATGTTCTACGTACGAACAATTTCTAAAACGAAGCAGGCTAATGATAAATAAATTGATGATACATGTACAAGAATATTGACAATTTTCGAAGTCAATGTTTTCTAATTTCATAATTTGAAAACTTGATTTACAACATTAAGAAACCGATGAACATAAATGACCAGTGGCCAGTGGCGTAGCATCGTTTTTGAAAGTGGGGGGGCAGCCAGAGAAAATTTTTTTTACTTACCTGAAAAAGTTGATAAGCAAAAATATAAAAAAAAAAAAAAAAAGAGAGAGGAAA
>PRKT01000654.1:61573-86556 GCA_003671525.1 Saccostrea glomerata
GGGGGGGGGGGGCAACCAGGTTTTCAAATAAGATTTCCTTTAGTATAAGTTAGGTTATATGCCCCCCCCTGTTGCTACGCCCCTGATGACATATGTAGGATGTAGGTTATAACGGAATATCACTACGTAGGTACCTAAAAAGGAAAAGTTGACGATGTAAATTCAAAATCTAACTAGTTTTTCATCGAGTATAGTTATCAGTCTTCCACTAACGTTTATTGTCAGTAAAATATTCAACTATTGAACTGATGATGCAAACTCTGTAGTGTCTATGAATTGTACTAGGATGTTGCATCTCAAGAGGACTTTTTAAAAATAATTCTTGCTACATGAAAATCATGTCAGCTAATCAAGAAGCTGTTTGCCAACTGGGACTCAAATAGACTGTTAAAAGATCTAGATACTATAAAGTACATAGAAACACTTCACTTTAAACAACTTTTCCTCAAGATATTAAATTAATGACGATGCTTTTTGATATTATAAACAAATGATTCTTTAAAAAGAATGGAACAAAAAAAAATCATGTCTTGTAAGTTGTTTATCAACAATACGTTTTTAAATATCACTTTTATTCGACACATAAGTACTCTGAAATTGATTTTAAATGACGATTGACAACTTTCATGCAACTCTTGGAGACCATTTCTTCTATATATGAAAAAAACTGTTGGAATTCTGATGGCCACATATTGTTAATTCCTCTTTCTGAGCCGACCTGTTTGTATAATATACCTATACCTATGAAGCAGAATTTATTCAAAAGCTTGTAATAGAGAAGATATTACATGCTGTACCCTTAAGATATATCAATGATGCATTTTTTGGCCATTAAGAAATATTGCGTCAACGTTTACTATGATAAAGCGTATGTAGCATTGGTTCGTGTTTTGACTGCCTTGTTTAATATCAACGTTAATCCTTTGTTTTTATATTAAATATGACTACAAAATACTTCTCTTAACTGATGAAATAAGGATCGAGCAAAACAAATCTGATTGGAAATAAAATAAACAAGGACATCTAAAAAAAATCATAGGTTGAATCAGGTACCATGAAGGAGTAAGCTTCTTCCGTCCACCGGCCACACTTGTCATGTGCTCCTTGTCATGATCGGGAAAATTGGGAGGGGGAAATCAAAAGGCAAATTCAGATCAAATAATGGCCTAATAATTGGCATAAAAACGTCAGTCTGCATGATACATGTAGATTATATTTGTTTTCGCAATCATTTTATCGAACATAAAAATTGAAAATTGTTGACATTAAACGAGACCTTTGATATCCTTGTGTCATCAGCTTGTTTGTCAATAGCTTGTATGATTTTAGAAAATATTAAACGTATAAATAATTTCTAAAACCATACAAGCTATTGACAAATACTATATATAACATGCTCTTGTGTATCAAATCGATTGGGAAATATAAACTCCATATACAAATGAGAAGCATATATTAACACATAAATAAGTGAAGTTGATGATAGTAAATTTGAAGTCATCACGCCTATCATAAATATTTGGTCTTCATTATCATTATCTTCTCTTTCTGTTAAACGCATAATTATACCGAGTATACAAATATGAAACGGGGGCCCATTTTACAAAAGGACTTACGACTTAAGACCAAATTTAATTCATCGTAAAACTTTTTACTAAACATTATATCCAAAATTATTTTATCCCATGTTTGAACCTTTATCCCATGGATATAGCTCATGGGATATCGTTTTCATATCCCGCACTTAAGTGCAGTTATGACGTCACAATGGTTTCTGCGTTAGCGTGAGGTAGTAAAATATAGCAGAGTCCTATATAAAACAGTGTTAAACATCGGTTGTGAAGTATTAAACATGGGATAAAAAGAATCTCCCATGTTTTGTAGTTGGATATGATTTTTATCCAACTCGTTGTGTGTTTTTATCCCCTCGCCAAGGCTCGGGGATAAAAATCACACAACTCGTTGGATAAAAATCATATCCAACTACAAATCATGGGAGATCCTATATTTATCTTTTACAAAGGAATGTGGTATGGTATTTTAACACAAAAAATTTCAAAGAGAAACATTAATTTTGTAAAATGTTACAACAATCTGAAGTTCTTGGTCTTATTCATAAGTTCTTTTGTAAAATGGGCCCCTGAAGAGTCAGATTAAGTGGTATTTGTTATTTTGAGTTCGCATGGATATTGCGATTCACGGTGACTATTGTTAATAGATAAAACGTCGTCAATATACCGGTATCTAAATGTTGAATTGAGTATCTCGGCAAGATACTTTTTTATGAAGACATGTTTATATAAATTCTGCTCCATGTAATCATATAATCAATGTCTAATACAACGTTAATGACTTTAAGTTTTGTAAATTTTCACAATGGAAACACTGAAGGCTAGAACTAATAAATATGCTGTATTTTAATTTACATTTGAATGTCCATTTCAATTTTGAGCAATAGTGTACGTCTAGTACATGTAGCCCTAAACATAAGGATATAGAAACTCATTCATTGTTTCAACTATTCTGATAAAAGACAAAACACTTTTAATCATTCAAATTTTTATTTGAAATGACTATTCACAAAAGCAGTTGACACATAAATTAACATATTTCTTTGTGTTGTACTCAAAATGACAAAGTCTTAATTGAATAGTATCTAACAATAAATGATGGTATATATAAAATATCACAGTCAATCATTAGCAGCTATGGAATATCACAATTCTCAAACCATTGCATACAAACAAATCAAGCGGTTGTTGTATTTAATTGAATCTACAGTGTTTATTCTACCTGAGAAGGTATTCAACATTTAACAAATGCTTCGGAAATAAATATTTTTTCTTCAAATATTAAATTCTTTCCCATACACATGAAATACTCATACAGTTTTACAGGGTTTTGAACATAACAGAAAACATTAGACTGAACACAGACATCGCTACAAAGAATAACATTTTATAAAGGATGTGAATATATAGTATTCCGAAAGACAGTAGTAAAATATATTTCACATCAACCAATAACAGTCTTACAAGATCTTTATAAACTTAGAAAATCAAGACATGATTGTTTCATGAGACTTATCAACTTTCCTTTTCGACATGAAACATAAAATAAAATGCATAATAAAACCCAGAAAGTAATACTGATGATATAGAAGTGTATAAAATCGCACTGACATATGACATGAGCAATTCATTTAGTATAGTAGTAATTATTTATAAAGTTTTCTACATATAGCACGTTAGACCATCAGTCGCGATCCGGGAATGTACCGTGACTCTCTCCAGATATTAGACTCGCCACAATTGTTCAGTTTCCTCTTGCACTGCTTACATCGATTATACTTATCACACTGTTCGTGTAGGAGTGACCCTGGCGCCAGCTGGTGGAGACGTTCCTCCATCTCTCGTTCACGTTTCCGCTTGGACGACTCGGCCCAATCCTCCTCAAGGCGTCTGCGGACAAAGGCCCTGCGTTGGAATCTAGTAGATCTATCCTCAGTCAATCTATAGAAGAAAAAAAAGAATGTGCCTCACTCAATGCCTCAACTGACTCAACCAAATAAAGATAACACCAATAATAGCTGGTTTACAGAGCTCTCTCTTTCTCTCTCTCTCTCTCCAGACAATAACTCACTCTTTCTTGGTCCTATCCAAGACATCTTCCTCCTCTCGCTGTTCCATCAACCTCCTGAGGATATCTTCCCTCTTCTTCTGTGCCACCAGTTCCTGCTGTTCTCTGAACAGTTCGTACGCCCTTCTTCTCCTATCAGCCATTTTCTCGTTGTTCATATCATTCTTACCGAACACCTCGCCGTCAGGTTCTCGCGGTGGAACTTGTAATGGTTTAAACTTCAGCTGAAAACATGCAGCATTTCAGTGTTTAAACAGTACCCTACTGTGGGCTTTGAATGAAGTCAGAGAACAGCTTCAAATAGATTTTACTGCGCCTTACGAGAATAAATTAGTTCTATTGTAATAAATAGCACCTGGATTAATGAAAAGGATTACCGAATTTATCAATAATTTGTATAGTAGAATGGATCCCTTTAAACTTCAGTCAAAATAAATGTTTTTAACAGGAGCTGTTTAAAATTTAGGATTGAATTGAAAGTGGTATTGATTATAAGTATTGATTAGGTACACTTGGAGAGAATCAGTATGTACACTATAATCTTCCAGCTGATATCTCATAAAAAAAATTTCCTGATGTAATTTGAAATGCTTGGTTTTTTTTTTTCCTTTAATCTTTTTCAAATAAGATTTAGACTGATCTCTCTGACTACATACAATGTACATGTAAAAGCTGATTAACAATAGCACTTGGTGCATTTCTCTCATAGGAACCCTGTCTGCAGAAATATATTATCTGCTTAATGGATTGAGGCATATAAAACAAATAAAACTTATTAACTTAAACATACAACAGTCACCTTGTTAATGATTTAAGTAAAATGTATGTGTCTCAGGTTAGAAAAATAGTTTTGTTAGTCATTGTTAGATGAAGTTTGTGCAAACTACGAAGCTCAAGCAAAACTACATTACACTGTAGAAACTATAAGTGCAACAAAGAAATATTTTTCTGATGAAAGCACATGATATTTATGCTAATGATATGAGATAATATAAATATTATATAAATATATTGTAAATAAAACACGAATTCTAGTTCATCACAAATAATATTTAATGATGGTTGAATTATATGAATTCTTGCATTATCCTTATTTTATTGTGTTATAGCATATCGACCCGTAGAATTCTGTATGATAGTATACCCGTAATTTAAAGCTTGGTGACTTCAGCCTCTCATTCATCCTCTCTGGTTCCATGTTTCCGAAAGGTGTCAGGATTTTGGGGATCATTGGGAGGGAGAAATTGCTGCTGCTAAGCTTGGGGCGGGCAGAGGATAATTGGGTTTGGTCTGCAGTGAGCAATCGACGTGGCAGGAGCATGGATGGGGGTTCAGGGGTGCGAACAAGACCATCACTTTTACGGAAACGATCTCTAATTTTAATCTAGCCAAGCAATGAAGCAAGCAGAAGGTTAGTAAACAGATTCACAACAAACTGTTAGAAAGCTGAGGAAGAAAATTGAATGATAATCTTTGAATAAGCCATGCAGGGGTCCTTTTTACAAAAGAACTTAAAAATGAGACCAAAAACTTGTTTTGTAAAATTAAAGAGTCTTTTTAAAATTTCAAGCATTAAAGTATCTTTCTGCATTTTTTTTATAAAGATTCATACTATTTTGAATTTAATGTAAATATGAAAAGTTATGACAAAAATTAAATTTTGGACTTCATGGTAACTGACAATCTTTTTATTTCTTTGCAAAGTGGGCCCCTGCTACTGTGGAATGACATTTTTTTCATCGGGACCAATGTTCGTGGATTTCAAAGGACACCCTTCACACACAAATTTACATCTTCACAAAGGATACTTATGTCAATGTGCAGGTTCATTGTATCTTCTCCATAATTTAGATACATACAAAAATACATTCCTCAGAAACCATTAAAACTTTGGTTGCGCATGAACATTGACCCCAACAAATGAAATGATTCCACAGTAATAGATATGAAATATGATCTGTGAGTCCACTAGCAACTACAAAAACTGATGGTAACCATGAGTAGGAAATCATAAAACAGATCTGGAAGACTGAATCAAATTTAAAGAATAAAAAAAATCACATTTTGTCCCTCAAAATATTAATTTTTTTTGTTTATTACAAGATATTAATATTTTTCCTATTAACAATGCTGATACTTTCAAAAACTTTTACATGCATATAATTAAGTGCAGGACTCAGCCTAGTTTATAAAACAGAAAAACTCTATCCCAAGTATTCATATTCATCACAGATCACTTTTCAAATACCAACTTTCAAGTAAAAAATGGTCCATATAAGATTTTATTTACATCAGCTAAAAGGGTATGTGTTAATCTGAAGACATCAAAGGATAAATTGCTATGGTGTACTGTATAAAGATTTACAAAAAGCTTGGTTATTATTGCTGGTAAAAAGCAAACTTTTACTAATGTAAGCAGCTAAATAGATAGAAATTAATTTCAAAGCATGCACATTACATTTAATGAAATGGTTTAAAGTATAACACTTCAAGAAAGCAAAATTAATTGTTATATAATCCAACGATTTAGTATAATGTAAATGCTTTAAACAGAGTGGTAGCATTAGCAACATTCAGAGAAATGAAGAGTGCAATTAATATATGAACACTGAAGAATTGTATTTGTCTGGTACTGTATAAACTGGTTCCCTACCTGGGCCTCTAGAGCATTCTTGTACATATCCTGCTGATCATACTTGTCTCTTATAAACTGTTCTCGCTGTGCTGCTAGACTATAAGGGCAAAAGGAAAACATGTATCTCTTTGGTGCAGTTGTCTTTTATTCAGCAAAGGAAGAAAATAATATTTCATAAAAGACAAGAAATTCAGAGGTGCCACCTTAAATTAAATCATGATCAATAATCAAAGTTTATCATAGCAGAAAACAGAGTCTAATTTGCTGTGTGAGAGAATTTGCTAAATCTTTTGTAAGCTCCATGTAATAAAGTCTATCTATCCTCCATACTTACTCTTCAGCCAACTGGACTTGCTCAAGTCTCTCCAGAAATTCCTCATCAGCTTTCTTCTTCTGCTTCACTGTATCCTTCACAGTCACCTGAAAATTATATATTAAAGTGATATTTGACATAGCACTTCCTTTACATGTACAATTTCATTTATAAGATTTGTACCAAGAGAGATAACTCTAGATTCTGATGCTCACCTGCCCTGCTAGGTCACTAGCATACTCTCTCTGCTTCAGTATTCTTGGTGGAGTTAGGGGACGCTTTTGGAAAATGTATGATTTCTGGAAAAGTACCAATAAAATTTTCATATATAAAAAAAAAAAAAGTTTTTTCCCCCTAGTTTTGTGGTTTAAATTGAACATTTTTGAAATCTGCAATGTCTTTTTTCCTGTCTTACATGGAAATCCAGGTCTCTGGTCTTCCTCTTGTGATTAATGCCCTCCGCGACTCCAAGGTTAAATGCCGCCATTTTCTGTAGATCATGACGCTTAGCCAGCATACCCTCCTGTTCAGGAAATTCATTACAATGACAATATATTCAGCATTGTTTCATATCACAAAATCTTTTTTTTTCCTTATTTCAATGCGAAAAAGAATTCATCAATTACATTTCAAAAGATTCATTACATTTGAGTGTAACCTCATTGTTCTGAGAGTTTAATAATTTTTAATTTTAAATGAATTATCATAACAAAACATCTCTATGTTTCTCTGCCTATAGAACTAAACATGTATCTACCTGGTCCTTCAGTGTTTCCTCGGCGTCCTTCATGTACTGGAACTGTTGTAGGAGTTTATCCTCCTCCGACTCGCGGCGACGGCGCTCCTCAGTGAATGACACAGGGATGTTCCTCCTTGACCTCTGATGACACAGGTAACACAGCTCTTGGCCAGCGTTAGGGTGACCGCACGCAGACTGGGGAGGGCTGGGGGGCTCTTCCTGGTCCAGGGCATTACAGCTCTGGGACCTCTGGAGGGGAGTTAACTTGGGAGAAACAGACTTCCTCTGGGGCAAACTGCAGCAAAGATTTTATGTGATAAAATAATTATTCTGAAAAATACATGTTATCTAAAACCTAATGCTAAAGATCAAATAATTTTTATGGGGTGATTTTTCTTGTTTGAAAATTTTTTGGTGGATGTTTAATTACCCTCCCTCATCCATGTATCTCCATAACACACTTTGTACATAGTGGTGAGATCCTTTTTGCATGTGAATTATTTATGGTGCTGACATGCTAACTTAACCCTATACACCAGTAGGCTATATTAATATTACCATGTGCATCACTGATAGAACTTTGTGTATTGAAGAAAATCAATGACACAGTATTTAAATTCTTGTCAAAGGGAATGCAGGATTTGTATGTCAGAAATTAAACACTTGTCAACATTAAATATTAAATGATGATCAATAAACATTTATGGTGATGGTGATTGAAATTTCCTGTAAAAGCATTTCCCATTCTTCTCGTTATGACACGCTGTCAATTGTCTCATTCCTAATAGATATAGTTAACAGTTATCACGCTAATGGTTTATATTACAAATAGAAATTTGAATCAACCTTGCAGGTACATATAACAAGCTAGAATGATCAGGGGACTGCTGGTGTGAATTTTCAGAGATAATGAAAATAATCAATTTTCTGCCAGCATTTTTGAATTTTACAATTGCCTTTCTTGTGCCCCTTAACCCCCCCCCCTTCCAAAAATTATGACAAAATGATTAACTGATATTACAAAACTAAAGTCAGAAAAAAAATTATTTACAAATATGATAAATCCTACATAATGAATACTCTATAAGGTGTTCCAGATATGAACCTAAAAATTAATGTTTTGAAATTTCCAACCTCTCAACTGATTTTATCCTCCAAAATTGTGCATCTTCTAAGACTTAAAGCAAATAAAACCCAAAAACCATTAACCAGTACATTTTGTCCATCACCTAATGGTGTATTAATCTCAAAACTGTGGAATATTATTACTGCTCTATCACCACGTAACACCAACTTTGTGCCATAATACATTCATCAGCTCAAAAAATTATGACTACACAAAATTTTAAAAACTTGGAGCTGTGTGGCATACCCTTCCATTCCAATGCACCTAATGGTGTATTCAAATGAATCTCAAAACTGTGGAATATTATTACTGCTCTATCACCATGTAACACCAACTTTGTGCCATGATACATTCATCAGCTCAAAAATTTATGACTATACAAAATTTTAAAAACTTGAAGCTGTGCAGCATACCCTTCCATTCCAATACATATCAAAATAATTAAATACCTGTCCTTAGGTGAAGAAGGTAGAGGAGTTAGAAATTTGTTTGATTTTCTTATATCATGATAAGTAAATGTTGCAGCCCTGACTAATGATGTTGATATGGATCTGAAAAATTATTTTTAAACCTGCTGCTTTGTAAAATTGAAGTTTCCTCTTTTTTGCAGTATATTTTTCAGCAAAATGAAAACCTTGCTATACAAGGTGTGAAAGGATGAAGAAATATTCATTTATTGGTATGGATGAAATGTAGACTAATAAATCTAAGATCTTCTGGCTAAATCCTCTTGCAAAAGCAAGCTATCTCTTGCATTAAAGACTATAGTACAATGCCATGCTATATGCACATGCAGTTACTAAAATATCAGTACAGTAATACTTGACAATTTTAATAGGTCCAATTAAAAGACAAAAGCATATTTATGCATATATTATTAACTCTCATATCTTTAATTTCTTTAGAAATGCTATGAAACACTTACCCATCTGCCAGGTCTCTGAAAGGTGCAGGGGATGACTTGTGGAGCAGCCCTGGGGAGGGGGCAGATTTGGGGGTTAGGTTGGAGGGCATCAAATCGTCCAGGAGACTGACACCAGTGGCGTGAGCCATCGGCATGGCCAGGCGGGACCCAGAACGACTAGGCGCCACAGGTGGCTTCTTCGTATCTGTAAAGTACATTTACAGGAATTGTTAAAGGATTGCTGTAAGTATTATAGAGGGAATACTGAACATGAAATGATAATAAAACCACTGACTGCATGAATGCTAGCAGTCTTGAACAAATTTTATCACAATTATAGATAAGATCATATAAAGTCTCTTTCTTGCAAATAAAGTTGTTTGCTCATATATGTGGTAAACTAACAATATTACACCTATAGGTACCCAATAATGCAATTACACCGGTACATGACAATTTGTTCACAACTTTAACAGATTTGAGCCTCAATATTATATAATTTTACCCCTTATTTGAAGTATCGTGATCTTGTATACTATAGGTGACAAGAATCAAAGGTCATATAACATTAATTGCTTTATTACCTTTGTCACTTTGAGGTCCCAGAGTTACCCTGTCCAGATTAGAATTTCTCCCAGTGTAACTATTCCACCCATTGAATAAACTTAATCCAAACATTTCTTTATAATTATTTAAGGTTAATCTTTGTAATAATTCCTTCTAAAAATTATCTCTGTATCACTTCCTTCTGAGTTTCTGGGTACTAAGTGCCTTGGTTACTTATTACTAATTAATGCTACCATAGCAATCCCATCATCACCCATTCAGCCATTAGACAAACCCGGCAGTCAGAAAGTCAGGCGGTAATACAAAGTCGGCTTCATCGCTACACTGACTCCTATCTCATTGGTTCAAAGATTTCATGGATGATAGAAAATTATTTCTTTTATCAGATGAAGATTCTTTTTCATTTTAATATTTTCTCAACAATTTGACATAAAAATATTTAAGAAAAAAATTTATTTCATAATTTCTTTCATGATTTTTTTTTTTTTCGATAATTAAGACATTTAGAAATTTTTTTGCAATATTAGTCAGAATGCAGTAATTAACAATAAATATTTCAATTTTCTCTCAAATCCACAATTTATGATGTTGATTTAAGATAAGAGTTATCAAACAAACTGCAGGCATTCTATTGACATCAATTATAAATGAATTTCTAATTCCGCTGGGATTGACCAAAACATTCAAAGACTGTTGTCATGGAACTTGTATTTGTTTTTACGGAGCATGAGTACCCTGCATTAAAGAACGAGTGAACTAAGGGGGCATTACTTATTCATTAGGTAAAGATAATAGGACAAAATGGAAGTAATTACTATAAAAAACACCCATCAAAGGAAGGCAGAAGCATTAATTATGTAGACGCCTCTGATTTAACCAATACAGGTTAAAAAAAATGAGAAACTGTGTATCCAACACACCAACAGTTGCATGTACTTTATATAACTTATCTCCATATTCTTCAATTCATAAAGAAAGTTTATAAGCAATAATAATAAATAATAATAATAATAAATATCTAATAATTAAACAAAAAAAATATAAAAAGTCAAATCAATTACATGTAACACAGCCATAGTCTTTCTTCTACACTCCTATTGTATATTTATAGTGTTCATACTTATGAAATATTTGTTAGTAGTGTTAATCTGACAGTGAAAATAAGACACTGTTGACAAAATCTTTCTGTCAAAAACAAAGCAAAACATTGTGACATTTAAAACAGCATTTAAAGCATGATATAGATAAAGTAGTAATTGCTTGCTTAGAAAAATAGTGAAATGTGTTCTATTCATGGTTCCTATAATTATGTTCTTCTTTGAGATATCAATAGATGTGTTTAAATTTCTGTATATTCTTTGCAAAACTACATGTACATTTTCCAACCTATGGAAAGTTTGGTTAGAATAATTCAATAACATTTTATATGGGACAGTTATTTTTATCCTTTAACAATAAATAGATAAAAAGCTATTTTTTTATTGTCTTAATTCCAATTCTTAAGAAAGTGTTTAATTTTCATCAGCAAATGAAATATTTATCACACAAAGTTTCACTCCATTCACCCCATGAGGATTTTTCTTTCATTTAATGAGAAATGTAACATTCATTAACCCCCTCCCCCTTTTTAAATCCAATAATAAAGACTTGGTTGTAATAAATGTATTAGTTGAGACAGAGGACTGGACATTCAGCAAACATTACTCACACTCTTCTCCTATGGCCGGCAATATTCTCTCTGTGTCAAAATAGTCCCTCCTGGGGACTAGAGGGCCAAAGAAAATAGACAATTAAAAACTTGAAAATAACTTATCCGATGTTTATGTACAAGTCCCAAAGATAGCAATTTATTTGATGTTTAAAGGTCATATTTAATGTGTACAGTTGTATTTGAATATATATATATATGCATGAGAAAAATAAAATTTTGAGTTTTAGAGTCTCATTTGAAGAAAAAAAAAATTTTTTTTCAAATGATAATTCTAAAAATATAATGTGAAAAGTTATAATTTGCAAGAAAAAAATCAAAACTGAAACTGACTCTCTGACTTTTCTTTGAACTATTGAATAATATAGATATCATGTAAATAAATGTTTCTGAAGGTTGAACTGAAACTTCGGTAATCAACTATTTATCTGTTTTCCTGGTCATCCTCCTGAAAGGTTATCTTTATTAAATGTATCTTTTTTTTTTAAATTGAATTTGTTTTATTGCAATCCTAAAGCAAAACCGTTTATAATCAAATCCATTACCAAGAGATTTTAATTGGTATCTCTAAGTCAATGATCAAATGAATGTTCTAACTAGTCTTTTCCCCCACTTATACAAGGTCTTTAATCAAAGAAACATCCTTGAAAACTTGTTAATATGAAAAATAAATCAGGGACTGTATTCATTTTTTCAAGGCAGTGATGAAGAAAATCAATGAAAATGATTTATGTACTAGCTAGATCTTAAAAATCAATTGCTTCGACATCAGTCATCACTGTGCAAAATACAATATTTCTCTTTAAAAGTTCTCATCCAAACTTATACCATTTCTATTCCAGAGATGTATAAATGTTCTGAATAGAGATATATGTCACCTCTAAGGATTTTCTAATTGATCTGTTTCAGTATTTAAATTATTTGCATGATTCCAAATTACAGCCTTAAAATTGTTTATTTAAGATTGTTTTCGTTAAAATCAATAAGTCGTGGTGAAATTCTTATCACATTTACCATTAACCTTTTGTACAGATCTCTCATCCTCTCTGTGTAACTTATCACCTCAAAGTTCAAAAGTGAAAAATGTGACTCAATGCTTGAACCATTAATGTTATCTGTTACTAACTCAGTGTATTTGAAACATAAATACAATGTAACACCCACCCTCATTGGCTGTGTGTCCCTCCAATTCTCCTGCAACAGGAGCATTGATTGGATTAAGAGTCTCCTCTGTGATTGGTAAACCTCTGTCCTCAATGTGACGGATAGCTTCATCTGTAGCCATATTCCCAGTTTCTGGCCCCTCCATTCCCTCTTGTTTGTACAGGTCCTGGGAGGGATAGGTAGGTATATCATCTGTCTGTTGAGGGACCATCTCAAAAGGCTCTAACTCTACTGGGCCCCTGTTGATCTCCATGACATCAGCTGGGGCCATCTGAAAGGCCCCTTCATCTTGTTCTGCTACAGGGGCTAGGGCCCCTGGGCCCCCTGGTGCCAGACTGGTACTGGAGATTCTGAAATTAAGAGGGCATAGAATCAGATCAAGAGGAGGAAACCTTTGTACAGCTACAGTACAAAACAGTTCTGCTGAACCTAACTACAGTGGAACATGCTTATTGAGTACCTGGCTTCAAGAGAACATGCATTGGTAAACCTTTAGAGTTACTACAGGTTTAAATAAATTTATCATAATAATTGGTGCCACATGCATGTGATTCTGAAAATTGTCACATATGGCTAGGTAACTACATTTTGAGGTACAGGAGTCTGGTCTAGAAGACATTATTATACTTCTGTTAAAATGTTTCCTATATAAAGTTAAGAAAGTAAAATAACTATCGTCTATAGTCCATGCATAGCAAAACTATACCCCGGGGAATAGTATACAGTTATGGAATGGGTACGAGGGAAATAGCAAATCTATGGTTCCCCGAGGGAGGAAACTATGTCCCAAGGGAAATAGTTTCCTGCCGAGGGGAACCATAAATTTGTTATTTCCCGAGTTCCCATTCCATAACTGTTTAATTATACTGAAACAATCATAGGCGATTTAATTTTTTTTACCAGATATTCCGACATTTATATAAAAGAAAACACTGTATAGGCATAATAACAAATGCATGAGGTTTAAATCATTGTTTGATACAAGTGTAAGTAATGCATCGTGTCCTAAAACAATTAAATTATTTTTAAAAAGTATTTTCACTGACATTTCCAACAATTATCGTTGTCTTCATTTTGCTAGAATTCAAGTATGATTTTGACATCGCATGTCCAAATGTTTTGACGTCATAGTTACATTGCTAATAACATGACGTCACAGACTTGAGATTCCTTGAAAGCTCCGTCCACTGAACACTTTGATTGGTTAAAATTACAAAGAAATATTCATGAGGGAGTAGTCCCAGAGAGTAGCTCTGATTTTCCAGGGAGTAGTCTTCAGATAATTAAAATAGTCTCTTTTTGGGGAAATAGACAGTTTTATGGTATTAATTTTATATAGAGTAATTACAGTAGAGGTATAATAATTTTTGTTATCAACCCTTGGAAAATTTTCATGCAATTTTTGCCACAATTTCCAGCGATAAATCTATAAACTGATGATGTCATAATGACTTCAGAAGCATTGTGACGTCATCAGGATTTCAGTATTATCTTATTCCAAAACATTCAATCCTTAGAAATTATATTATACATCAATATAATAAAACGCTTATCCACTGGTTGTGAGTGGGATAGCTCTTTTTATCAAACCCTTGACAGAAACTATTCCCTGTCGCGGGTTTGATTCAAGAGCTATCCCACTCACAACCAGTGGATAAGTGTATACTATGTCTGACATCACAGAGTCTATTGTCCCTCTAATTACCTGTCTAGTTATTTGTGACTTACTTTGGCAGGATGACTGTGGTACTGCAGGCAGGTCTAGTTGCCTATCTAGCTATGTGTCTACCTGTCTGTCTGTCTGTTTTATTGACTTACTTTGGCAGGATGACTGTGGTACAGGAGGCAGGTCTAGTTGCCTGTCTAGCTATGTGTCTCTCTGTCTGTCTGTTTGTCTGTATTTGTGACTTACTTTAGCAGGATGACTGTGGTACTGCAGGCAGGTCTAGTTGCCTGTCTAGCTATGTGTCTCTGTCTGTTTGTCTGTATTTGTGACTTACTTTGGCAGGATGACTGTGGTACTAAAGGCAGGTCTAGTTGCCTGTCTAGCTATGTGTCTACCTGTCTGTCTGTCTGTTTTATTGACTTACTTTGGCAGGATGCCTGTGGTACTGCAGGCAGGTCTAGTTGTCTGTTTAGCTATGTGTCTACCTGTCTGTCTGTCTGTTTTATAGACTTACTTTGGTAGGATGACTGTGGTACAGGAGGCAGGTCTAGTTTCCTGTCTAGTTATATGTCTCTCTGTCTGTATTTGTGACTTACTTTGGCAGGATGACTGTGGTACTAGAGGCAGGCCTTGAGGGGATTCTGTCTGACATCACAGAGTCCACTGTTCCTGGTCTCTGGAAATACAATACATAACAACATACATTTTAAATCTTACAAAACAGAAAGCAGAGGTAACTTGATTCGGATGCAATATATGGTTATAGAAGACTGGCAATTAATCCCAAGTAAAAATGTGACTTTGTCAAATCAAGCTTTAATATTATCTACTGCAGTATAAAAGTAGCCTATATACCATCTATACCTTCTGTAACCATTTTAAAGATACTGTCCTACACCATTTTATAAAACTAAATACAAATGTATATTCTGATAATTTACCAAGTAACCTGTACCATTTTTTATTACTCTCTTAATATTTTACTCTAGCTTTTTTATCTGACAACTTACTTCCTTTGATTGATTTTCAACTTTCTGCAAAAATCGTTAATGTATCATAATATTAATTTATAACAAACTAAAATTGATTTCATATTTTTCACAAGAAGTCAGACTTTGCTAATCAAGGACAGCATTATTAAAGTGACAGTTTTTGATTAAAATTACAACATCCTTCCCTACAAAAAATATCCAGACAAGGAAACCTTTAAAGTGAGACACTGAAGGCAATGGCCAGACAATTTGAGTTATCAAACATTGTGTTTAATGCTTGAAGTTGACATTTTATGTTCATTCAGAAGCTTTTAAATCTGATCAATATAGTTCTGTACCATTCACTATCATGCAAACAGAGTAAGGGGGCATTTTACTTTGTTGCCATTCACCACAGAAAGAAAATATAAGCTAGGTCCTGGGTTTGTACATCAAGGGACCATTATGATGTTCAATGTTTACCTGTAGAATTATTGGATGTTTGAATTTCAAATATATATAAGCAACTAATGTTTGCACAAGGAATAATGGAATGCTCTGTGGCATCTCCTAAATAGATATCTGTCAAATTAATTTTACAGAATTGCCTTGGTATAGTTACAATAGTCTCATTATAAAAAGGTGATTAAACAAAGATTTTAAAAGAAAATAGTGCATATATTTTGATATTTTCGTAGGTTTTCCGTGTTACTCTTAAAACAGAAAATAATTTTATCTAGAAGATACAATAATTTTTTTATTTTTATGCTAATATTTAATCATGAAAATATAAATTTGCTCTTCTAGGAATACAGAAGGGGGGCTTAATATCAATTGGTTTATTTCCCATTTATAAATATTATAAAATTTTCTACGTATTGATTTTTTTCCCCATTTATTACATTAATCGTTTTCTTTTAAATACAGTGTTTAAATCTCTCAGTTCCATCTAATTAGAAAAACAGCACAATTTATGCATATATACCACTGAAAATCTAGCAGTATACATGATAAAAGTTCAATCATAGAAGTCATGATCACTTGCTTCACACTTAAAAAAATCTATATTAAGTGTTATGACTGTCACCCTTACATTTTGCATGGAATCCAGGAGTTTCCCGGTCCCGTCCATCTGGTTGATGAACTCCTTGTAGAACCTCATCTTGACCCGGGCGTCCCTGACAGTCAGTCGGCCGATTCCTGTGAAGGTCAGCTCCACATTCTTTTTTGCGCTGACGGCCCGGGACACAGTGCTAAGGATCTCCCTTATACAGGTCTCCACTGTGTCTCTGTCAAATGGACTCTCAAAGGACAAGGCCGCAAAGTTCAGCTGAATTACCGGAATGTTTCCTGCAAAAAATGAGTTCCAAAGTTATAAAGACTTCCTAAATTGTTGAGTGCCCATCAGTCCTATAAATAATAACCACTGGCTAATAAACAACATGTAAACTATTAAAAAAAGAGATTTCAAGACTCATTTCTCATTTGAACTAAGGCCTAATGGTAATTCATTGACAGTCTTTTAAAATATAAATGTCATTTTGGAGATATGACAAATTTACCGGTCAAAGACATAAAAAATATTACATACGATATAATAATTATGGTAAAGCTAAATATATGAGAAAATAATAAATTAAACTTGAAATTCACTGAATTGATTTTTTAAAATGTGGATTAAATTCTACATAACCAGCTGTCTATTATCTAATGTTATTTACCATTCAAAATGATCTGGGATTGGCATGAAGAATGGTAATAGTCAGACAGACACACAAACAAAGAGGGTGTAAACTGAGTAACTGACCAAAAATATCTTAAATGTTCATGCAATCATAACTGCTTATTGTAAAGTTATCACCAGAAATGTCAACTAAATTGTGAGACTATAATTGAAGGTTGAAGTTTTATATAATTTATAAACATGAGGATTTATCCTCTTTGATTTTACAACTTTATATGTTAACAACTATGATATTTGTGAAATATATTTTCTTAAAATCTTTCTTCACTCTATGATCAAATTATTATTGACTTAGTCTAACGAGTAAAGACATCAACCCTGTAAACCCTGTGTAAAAGCTTTTAAAGGATTTAAAGATTTAAGAAAGCAGACCAAGTAGGCAATCAGATTGAGCATCAACTATTATTTTAACTGAAATCTAAAGAGCTTAAGTTCATTGTACTGCACCTAAATTCAATTATTAATCTGCAAGTTAATCTTCTTCTGTGCATTTTTAATATACCAGGTACATGTTTGCAGTTTATACTTCTTGTATACAAATCATTTTACTTTCACCTAAAGTGAGAACTCAGGAGTTTTCATAAGTTAGATTGCTTGACACTTATACAATGAAAAATGGAAAACTGTATTACATAAACAATAGCTGACAAAGAAATGCTAAGAACCTATAGACTTGATATGAATTCAACAATATTTTTATCATTTTAAAAAAATCAGAAAAAGGTCTCTTATATACAAACACCATATGTCAAATTGAGCTCCTGACTAATGTTCCCTGGTTGTGTATTGGGGAGATTTAACTTTAATCATTATTTACCTTATTTACTTTTATAAAGTAATTATTATAAGGACAGTTTACATTGGTAGATACCGGTCAGAGACGGCTAGTCAATGCCATTTAAATCCTAGCGACGCTTTTAGAACTCACTCTCTTTGTACCAGATAAGTAGAAGTCTATTGTGTATGGGTCAAATTGAGCATTTGGGTAAATATTTCCAAAGATAGGTAATACACCTACTTAGGTTATGTCAGAGAGATTTTAAAATTGAGTGTCAAAAGTATGTATAAAGTTGATAACTATATTAACTTTAAAAATTACTTTTGAAATTGTTTTTTTATTCACAGAAAAATAATTATTCAACATAATTAATTTTATGAGAAGTGTTTGCTGAGAAGAGCCTTTTTCCCTGATATTTGAATTTGTTTTCATTTTTGTTAGAGAACTGAAGTCCTGTCAACTTAATTATTCCTAAGGTTCAATTTTCTAAAATAGCAAAAATCAAAAGATTTCAGTTCGAGGGTGCCTAAGAGCAAATTCATAACCCATCAAAATATCCACTACGCCTTCAAATCATATCTGAGTGTTTATTGCTTAAGTCATACCTGGGACATGGTATTTCACTGACTGGAGACCATGGGTTTAAAATCATACCTGGGACATGGTATTTCACTGACTGGAGACCATGGGTCTGGGCAAATTTTTCAGACAGCATAAAGATTGGTCTCTGCATCATAATAAATTTGTTGTTTCCTATATCCAGCTTTTTCTGTGTGAAGGTAAATGTTCCCAGCATAGGGATACTGACACCCTGTAAAAAAGGATTTAATTAATACATAGAATAACATAACAATATCATAAAACAATAAATGTTTATTTAGGTTTATATGGCATATTTATATTGGAAAGAAAGGACTGTGCATACAGACTGACATTCCCATTAGTAATCCATAATGCTAGGAGGATGCATAGATTTCTAGATAAGTGGTTATTTTATTATATCCTAAATTGATAAGGCGTTTCATAAAACTTTATATAAAACATGTTTCTGAGATACACCCTCAAAAAATACTCATAACTGTCTACATTTACCTTCTGCTGGGACATGTGTTTTTCAATAAAATTGGAGAGATTTTCCCACACACTGGCAACATCTACAAAAAAAAAATTGAAACTCTTGAATAAAAGCAAGGACAATAGCTAAGAAAAAAACAAATTGATTTAAAAAGATTAAAATGAGTCCTAAAATGAACAGAAGATAACAATTTGTAAGTAAAAACTTTTAAAATCAACAAATTACAACTAAAAGATGCAAATATTTGCCAAATCCCTGAATACAAAAGAAATTTCAAAGGATTGATTCATTTGATATCTGATAAAGTCAGCACAGTCACTTCAAGTAACTTCCCCTATCAATCTACAGAGCAAAATTCAATTTGCTATTTCAGCATGATATTATCCCTGTAACATCAATTTATATGTCAGTAGTATAGCTTGGTTTAAAAATGATTAAATACTGCAGTTTAGACATGTTAGACAAATAAGTTTTTTTCAATAAATCAATTTCAAAGATTGTATCTTTGAGAAACTTTGTGCACTAAGTATTTCAAGCTTTTACAAAATTCTTTTATGTTTTCAAATAGATAAAATAATTTTGCTTCATGCTTTTTGTGCAAATATATTACAGTGGATGCTTATAATAGCTGTTACGCATGGTAGTGATTATAAGGTAATGGTAGGTTTGCATTGCTAATCATGCTAATTTGTCCATGTATATTTGATGACATTGCCAGAAACAAGAAGAAAATAAAGGCAACTTAATCAACAATCACTAAAAATGTCAGTTTTTGGATATGTACAAGGATTTCAACCTTTCCTTATATATGGCATCAGGTATATGACACCAAGGTACATTGTAATGTAAACAGTTTATTTGATGTCATAAGTATCATATATATAGGTTAATTTATACTTTTATTCATTGAGAAAGATAACAAAGAGCAATTTTGCAGAAATACAATAGCAATGCAGTTACACAGACTTAGTATGATTCAGCATACATCTAATAACAAGAACAGAAGCCATCAGACGAAGCACAATTCAACAATTAAGTGTGACACAGTTTTTAATTTATCAGTCTGTCTTTTCGTTTTTCTTTCTTTTTGCTACACCTGTATCTTGTTAGTAGCTTCTTATGACTAAATCGATGGGAACTATCGTCATAATCAAAAAGTTCACTATCATACATGCAACTCAAAGTTCTAGAAAGAAGTATTATTTCCGATTTCAGTTATGATATGTTGAGCAAATTACCAAAGTAATCCTATATCGTGTATACTTTAAAGAATGTTTCTATTGCATGCATGATGCGAATACATGATTAATATATATTCTTGTGTCAAAGTTGTCCTATAAAAGGTTCAAAAGACGTTTTTATATCTTACCGTCTTCTGAAAGTTTATCCTTAATTAAAGAATATTTGTTCGACTTGGCCTCGGCCAATATCCCTTGCATTGGATCCGACATTATTCTCTGTATCTGTATATCACAAACAAACTTCAAATTGCAACATTATGCATGTTATTTACTCGCCATTAATGCATTTCACTGCAAGAGGTGTCCATAGACAAACGTTGCCAGGGAAGGTAAGAGCTCATTGGATATCCCGCGGGACGTCACAGGTAGAGCTAGTCTAGTATGGTTGGAATATGTTTTTCTTCTCTTTTTTAAAGGCAGATAACTATGAATGAAAATAGTAAAGGTATTAATGGAAAATATAATTTAAAACGTGGAAGAATATAATATTTCAAAAATCTTGTAAAATAATGAATACGAAAACAATTAAGAAAGTAAAGTATAAAATTGAACAAGTGGATATGTTTTATCCGATAAAAAAAATAATTAAAAAAAATAATAAAATAGATTTCGATCATGAATTTCTTTATATATGTTTTTGTGTTTAATGTGAAAATTTTAACACCCCCATCCCCACCCACCCTCTCCAAAAAAAAATCATAAACATACATACTTTCGGGAAAAAAAATTCAGTCCGGAATATTTTTCGCATATGAGTTATCTTTTTCATTTCGAGGGAAATCTTGAAAGGTGAACAACTGCCAAGATGAAGTGTGGAGGAACTTCAGATTCTAAGCCAGCAGATGCTGAGATCCAGTCGATCATTAATGAGGTAACAAACTGACTTCTTTTATATGATTTCTTGTACGATCCACAAGATTGCAGAAGAATAATTTATTTCCTTGAGTTTTCGATTGTTTTTCATGATAGGTCACTGGCCTAAGGGGTTTAGCAGCTGTTGGTTGTTTACTTGTATGAGATTACTATTTTTACATCTTAGACATTTTGGTCAGCAAAGTTTGATCTGAATAAATCATATAGATTTACAGTGCATTAAGTATCTGCTGGTCTTGGAAGTTCTTGATTAAAACTAAAAAGAAACCATGTAGGTGCTCTGTCATCATCATGAGACTCTGACTCATAGTTATAGAAGGATGTTTTCTTCTGAGCGACCTTTGATCAGTGATCTAATGTTATATTAGTTTTTACTTGAACCACTCATTAATTTCCACTTAACTGTATATATTAGAGAATAGGTATGCATTGCATAATGATAAAATGCTTATGAAAATCTAGTTTTTATCTGGACAGTGTTCAAAATACATAATCTATGCACACAACCCCATGATAAAGAAGATTTGTGGTTAGATAATACATTTGTTACTGATTAATTATCCTTTATGATAAACAGTCAAGGTGATGATGTATTATAGGAACAAAATAATGAGGAGGTTGAACTTACACAATATTTTTAATCCGTAAAAATGATAATGTCTGTGATATGTAAACACATACCTTGATTTATTGTAGGTAAAAGGTGCGGTGGAGGACAAGGTCGGAAAGAAGCTGGATACCTACACACCAGTGTCATACAAAACCCAAGTGGTGGCCGGTACCAATTACTTCGTGAAGGTAACAATGACAGACTTTTAATGATTGTAGTCTAAAGTTATAAAGTGTAAATCAAAATTATGATAAAGATATATGCATTATCATAAAGAGGAGGGGGAGAGAGTGTATGCCTTTCAATGTTCCTATTATAATTAATCATTTGTAATAACTGCTTAAAGTATCATATATTAATTTGCTTAAATAAGTGTGCTTTCCTGTAGGTAAACATTGGTGATGAACACATACACCTGAGGATCTTCGCCCCTCTTCCTCACACAAATAACCCTAAGGAGCTGTCTGACTTACAGCGAGGGAAGACTGCAGAGGATGACCTATCTTACTTCTGACTGGACACAGAGCCGACTACAGCATATTCCTCAGTAGACAGTCCATGATCAAATAACAGTGGATTCAGATGTACCCAAAACTTATAAACATTATGTACACAAATGTACACCAAAATTAAAAAAAAAAAATATTCATGTCTTATTGAAACAATAGTTTGATATGTAAGCAATTAAGTTGTGTATTAAATTTAATGTTATATAGTATACATATATTGGATGTAATGATCGTGCAATAAATTTGATCATTTTTTACACTCAGATGTTTATTTTGTAAATTATTTCCACCTACTATATTAAGATATCAAGATATTAACTGAAATTCTAAGTACTGTGCAGAACCTTATTTTGGTTTATACAACCTTAGGCATCAGTATATCTCCTTGATGACTAGCTTGAAGTCTGTAGCTTGCTGGTCTAAAAAAAATTGGGATGGACGACCAAAGACCTACAGTGCCATCCTTTGGAAAAAGTGTATATTTATTGCACACAAAAAGAGTGTTGTTTCTCTCTTTATATTCATGGTATACATATTTCAAAATATTTCTAACCATGTATTTCTAATTATGAAATTTTTTTTTTGATGATTTGAACATATTTTAATTATTGTCTATATACTTCCAAAGCTAAACTGTATGTACAAGTCATGCATGGAGCCCACTAGACAATGTTATCTTGCAGTTTAAATAGGCAAAATTTTCAATAATCTCAATTATATGCCTGGGAGGACTAAACAATAATTTTCGGAAATGTTTTGTAATAGAAGTAGTGTGTAATAGTTTTGGCCATGGATATCTCAGTTGGTAGAGCACCTGACTGGAGATGCAGGGGTCCCGAGTTCGATTCCCGGTCCAACCATACATTTTCTCCCTTCCTGTTACAGACTTGGTGTCGTTGACCAACCCTGGAATTGCAGGTGAAAGTCGTGCCAGGGGGAAAGAAGAACTTGGGTTGTGTTTTTGAGGGTGAAGACCATTTAAGGAGGGGGGAATGTAATGGTTTGGGCCGTGAATATCAGCCTGGATAGCTCAGTTGGTAGAGCACCTGACTGGAGATGCAGGGGTCCCAGGTTAGATTCACGGTCCAGCCAGACATTCTCTCCCTTTCTGCTACAAATGAAAGAATATGGTAGGAACACACAGTTCATAAAGTTGTTAGATGGCAGCATAAATAAGCAGAGAAAACAAATTACTTTTTGTTTTTGATAAAAATACTCGTTTTTTATTGGGTGGCTTTGTGGACATCCATCCATTATTTGAAGCTCACCTGAGCTGCAATCTCAAGTGAGTGTTTCTTATCACATTTTGTTTGTAGTCTGACTGTCCATAAACTTTTCACATTTTCAACTTCTCAGAGCCACTGCATGGGCTAATTTAAACCAAACATATGCCACAATCCTTCGGTGAAGGGGATTCAGATTTGTTCAAATGAAGGGCAAAACCCTCTTAATAAATTAAAGGTAGATTACCAGGTATTCAGAAATGGTGGAAATTTTGTGGGATCTTTAAATTTTAATATTATTTTCAAGAACCAACAGGCCAAAAAGTTGAATCTAATAGGACACCTTCTTTACATAGTGTAGACTCAAGTTTGTACAAATGATGACTCCCTACCACCACCACTGCAACTCCCTTTGTTAGGGTGGAGCCACAATGGGGGAGTTTTAGGTAGGCATGGATTTGAGAAAAAAAATCTCCTGAAGATTAGCAAATCCATATTAGTTATATTAATATAGGATCATCCACATCACTCATCCAAGATGTGTAGATTCATATTTTGGAATCAAAGTTTTACATAGAAATATATAGGGGAAAAATGTTAAAACCTTCTAGAGAACATCGTAGGTATGAGTATTCATTTTGATATGGAAGCATCCTCAGGTAGTATATATTCTTTGTTTGAAAATTAACCCTGGTGTAGGAATGTCAGCCACAAAGGAATGTAAGGGGGAAAAAAACCTTTATTAAAATATTAAACCCTTGAAAACCTGCCCAAGAATGGTTAAGCATGCAATTACTGATATTTTGTTTTAATGAATTGTTCTGAAAAAATAAAATAAAAATACATGTATTACGCAGAATGTAAACGGCATGGATCTAAGAAGTCTGATTTTAATCAGATTGCCAGTGTTCTGCAGGGGCATATTTTTGTACTGTGATGTTAAGAAAACTTAATTTTATTAACTTAGTTAATGAAGAAATACTGATTAACTATATTGCTTATAGTTCAGGATGCACTTTACAAGACGACCGACTTAAGTTCCGGGGTCATAAAACTTTTAGACTTGCAACTATGCAGGCTTTAGAATTATTTAAACAGAGGACATTGATTTTGAAATTAAGATTAAGTGCACATGAGGTGCTATTTTATCGGTATACCGGTATGTCTTCCCACAAATTTTTATTAAAATAGAAATTTTTGGTGTTGTGACTATTTAAATAGTCATTACACCAAATAATAAAAATTTGTGGGAAGACAGGTATATCGTGAGTTTTAATTGCATATTACGATCTTGATACTGAGACTAAAACATATGAACATTGTAAAAACTGGCCAACTTCTTCACGACCAACTTCCTTTCGCCTACCACTTTTTTCCTACATTTCCTTGCTATTAATATACTGTGATAAAAAGTGGGAGGGCCAACCATCCTTTCAATGGACATTTTCTATAGTAAAGGTAATGTTGGGGAAAAAAGTGGGGGGGGGGGGGGGGGGGG
>PRKT01000654.1:86573-116633 GCA_003671525.1 Saccostrea glomerata
GGCAGCCCCCCCCCCTGTTGCTACGTGCCTGTATCGAGATATGATATTTTGGGCGATACCCATGATAGCCATCTCGTTACTAACGGATATGAGAAATGAGGGTATATACTAAGGTGTGGAATTCAATACGAAACAATTTATTCAACTGCCAATGCAGCTGCGAGCAAAAACTAATATTGAAAAATTATTGATAAATCCATTTGAAAACGTAGATCTTAAATATATCTTTGTGTATGTCTACGAAAATGCGAATATTTAAACTGTTTATTTCTTTTCTTTCTTTTTTATTTTTTTAATACAGTTTTGAGGAAAATTTTACTGAAATTTTTCAGTAAAATGGAGAGTGTGGATTTAGTGTTGAATATTCTAGTTCGAGGGCCAACCGGACAAACTGAAGATTATAAACTGTATAGACAGATCAATTATTAGCAGATTGAGTCTTGGTGCTCATAACCTTGCAGTAGAAAAAGGAAGACATTCTTCTATACCCACAGATAAAAGAATTTGTTATATATGTAACACAGGGGAGGTTGAAGATGAATTTCATTTTCTCTTCATCTGCCATAAATACAAGAATCATGGGTTAACTTTTGAAAGGAATTTGATGAATTTTTTTCATGAAAAAATATTAAATATGTCTAATACTCAAAAAGTTAAACTTTGCTTTAATACATGTATCCATTGTTCAGAAGTACTGAAAATTAAAAAAAAAACTTTTTTATTAAAAAAAATGTATTACATCTAAAATCAAATGACTGCATAACATAATTATTTTACAAATGATGTACAATTTAGCTATGATTATGTATAGCCTTACATTCAGATTATTGTTTAAAGATAATGAACAATTGATGATGTGCCTTTGCCAATTATTGTAACTGTGTTCGTGCCAATGAAAATTTGTATTTGTATATAGTACTAATATTTATTTGGACAAATACAGCGCATCAAACAAAATTATTCACATGAATGTGCATATCCGATGATCGATAAGCTCTATTGAAGAATGTGCGTGTATTGTATTTCATAAAAACTACATGCATTTATCTATTCATTCTTTTGAAAACAAGATGTGTTTGTGAAACTCTGATGTCTCCGTATGGTAGTTATTGGCGAGGGTTGAAGTTTCTCAGATGCAAGTCAACAAAGGTCAGGGTCAAATTTGTTGGTATCCAAAGAAAGGTCTTGTCACTTAGAATACACTTCTGTGAAAACAAAAGCCGTAGTGCTAACTGTTCAAAAGTAAGTCAAACTTACTGAGGTCATGATAAAAAATATTTTACATATTGAAAGGTCTTGTCATAACGAACAGATGTATAATAGTATGAATTAAAGCCTTAGCACCAAGTGTGTGTTAAAAATTACCAAAGCCACGAGTGCTAACGTTAACTGTTCAAAAGTTATGGCGAAGGTTAAAGGTTGTTTTTTTTTTTAAAGTGAGTCAAACTCTAAGGTCAGGGTCAAAAAATGAATAAAAATGTGAAGTATGAAAGCCTTACCATATATACGTATAGTGTTCAAAAGTTATAGCCAAGGTTTAATTGTGGTATTTCTTGTAAAAGTGGGTACCGTCAAACTCCAAGATCAATTGAGAGGTCAAAATTGATGGTATCTAAATAAATGTCTTATTACAAGGATTACACCTGTGGAAAAGAATATCATAGCCACACTAACTCAAAAGTTATGAGCAAGGTTAAGTTTTTGCGAACAAAGTGACAAACAAACAGACATGCAGACTCACTGGGTGACTGACTAACGCACGGACAGGGCAAAAGCTGAATACCCCGAATCTTCAATGCCGGGGTGTAAAAAGGCGCGGAGTATGTCCCATATCATATCTATGTCACGCCAAAGAAGAAGGTATGGTTTCCATACAAATTTTGCCCTGTGATTTTCTAAAAAATGAAACTGGTGTAAAAGTTGAAAACTCATGTTTTTTAATAATTGAAATTAATGCAGAAAAATCGTACAAGTCATTTTTCTCACATGTGTTTTTAAATGCTAATTATGACGTCATAAACATGTGCATTTTCCCGTATTTTCTTAAAAAGTTGCAGAAGACACCAATTTTCAATGGAATTTTCTTTCAGATAAAATTGTCCACAGGCATCGCCCACAAAGATCTTGAGATATATGATTTGTTATTGAATTTTGCACAAAATCAAAAAATTAACGTGGGCGACGGCTGTGGACACTTTTTTCTAAAGGAAAATCACCCTTGAAATGTGACATTTTGAGGCTTTTTCTGTTGAAAATAGAGAAATGCTTCACATTAATGACGTCATATTTGCAGAATGGTAAACCTTCATGCCATATTCTTACCTGATTTATCAGAGTCATTTATTTTAAATAATATTTAAGCCAGTTTCAAAACTTTTTGATGTCATTAAATTTTTTGGGCGCAATAAAGCTAAAACCATACCTTCTTCTTCACAAAAATGAGCTAAACATAATTTCACAATTGGTAAACTAGGTTTATCGACTGTAAACTATAGTTTATAAGCCGTTAGCTATAGCTAACAATTCGTTAACTATAATTTTCATCTGTAAAACTATATTTAACGGTTGTTAACTATAGCTTACGAAAGCTAATCTAAGTTTATCTGTCTGTAATAAGCGTTAACAATAGATTTTGTTGATAAACATAGAATCACGTTTGTAAACTATATTTTACAATCGTAAGCTATAGTAAGAGTTGTTAATCATAGTTTCACAAATCGTCAAACTATATATTTATCAGATCGTTAACTATAGTTAACGGTTTGTAAACTATATAGTTTACAAATCGTGAAACTGTATTTATCAGATAATCTATGTTTTGCAATTGCAAATGTTAAGTATAGTTTACGGTTATGAAACATAGATTATCGCGTTAACTATGGTTTACAGATGTAAAATATAGATTAACGTTTTTAACTATAGTTTACAGTCCGTAAACTATAGTTTACAACCGATAAACCTAGTTTATCGATTGTGAAACTATGATTAGCTCATTTTTGTGAATTTGGCGTGCCATACATATCAGCTAATGATAGTACATGTATAGACCTATGATCAGAACATTTTATTTCTATAATTAAGAGCCCATAAGACAAGTATGAGATTATTACAATAATAAGGAAAAGATAAGCCAATGAATATCAAAACAACTAGAGGTACAGTGAGCAATGAGCTCACTATATAATACCCCCCGCCTCCAATATGAATATAATATTCATCCACGTTTTGCTCCTGAAAACCCAAAATATATGTGTAGTAGTTGGGCATTCAGCCACTACTGATGTTTAAGTTTTGTACTTCGCGTTGTGTTTTATTTTATATAGATGTTCCCTTCAATAATATTTCAACCTTTTGATAAACCTTTTATATTTTCTTTCCAGGTAAGTTTGAGTCCGCCTGTAGTGAGGCTTGTAATTAAATAATAAATAGATAATAAAGTTTTAAATCTTTAATAAAGGTCAACAATTGTATATGAAAAATTACAAACAACAAATAAATATTCCCGGGGAATGAATGTGGCTTTCGAGAAAAATAACTAAATGAAAAAAGATAAAGATCTAAATGAGAAAAATAAAGAATTAATAATCAAAATTTAGTAAGGAAAATAGGGTGAGGCAACTCCTGATAATTACCTTGATGCAAGGTTTGGCTCAGCAGAAGCCCAGAGCACGGCTGTGCTCGGGTTTAAATACTTGTTCTTAACAATAGAATAAAAGTTAAAGTTAGCCGTAATGTGATTTGATAATAAATTTAGAAGTAACCAATGAAAAGTCTCGAAATAAAATGCATTTGGAAATAAAAGATAACTCTCTTCCGGTTTCATGAATAAACAAATCGAATACGAAGATAAAGAAATTACATAAAGAAGTAAGTTAAATAAATGATGTAATGGAAATAATTTATAAAGGATCGATACTACCACATTCTTCCCCCCTTAGACAATTATTATATTTTTATTTATAAAAATATATAATTGAAGATAACAAGATATAAATCATAGCAAAATATAAATAGATATAGTGATCAATAATCAATACATTGTCAATCAATAATCACCGATTTTAAGGTCCATATAGATACACTGTGCACAATTCCTTAAAAGTCTGGAATAAGGCAGGTTTCATCCATTATTTCACAATCGATTCTCTTATTGTTGCGGCCCAGGAGACTTTTGATTACTAATGTTGTGTTGTCCATTTCCCCAGGGAAAATGTCGATCTCTTCATCCCTCGAGTTTGTTCTTTGTTCTTCTTCCAGTGGGAATGGAGCAAATAGATCCTTTACCTGTTCCCGTCTCTTCCTCTGTGATTCCAATTTAGCTTTTTCAATTTGTTGTTTTCGCTCATCCCTTGAACCGAGTCGATATGGAATATGTCCTCTTGGGTCTATGAAAAACCGATTCGGTTCCTCTGTCACTTCAAGGACTCCACTTTGTTGTCCATGCGACCTTAGATGGCTCTTCCCTTTGGATTGTATTGTAAATTTCTTATTGCACAACGTACATCTGTAGAGCTGGACTTTCGACCGATGGACCTTAGTCCAGTGATTCATATATTTCCTAAAGGTTAGGAATCTACCCAGGGATCTACATGCGTCTACTTGACACAGCATACCAGTCGGGCTCCATTGTGCTCTGGGGTCTAAGAACTGTTGCAGTTCTTTGGTTTCTTCTTCTGTTTGAAACTGATACAGTTCCTTTTCATCTGCCAATACGTCCAAAACATCCATCTACAATGATGATAAAGAATTAAGTTACAAAAATGCATTACTTTGACTATTATAACAAGAGCTTGTTGACATGCCTCACAAACGTATAAATCATTTTGACTATTTACACATGTTTAATTAACAAATTCATATTTTATTTACATTTCAGGGAAAATTTTAACTGAAATTTACAGGTCAAGTATTTTTTTTTGGTTTAACCACCCGACCAGACTTGGTTGTTAATTGGGGAACAGGTCCTACTGGGGAACTGGTATGAGAGACTTGAGATAATTCATTATCAAGGTCACTAAGATCAGATTCAGACAAGTCATTGTTCTCATTAACAAGCAACCAATTTTCTGGTGGATTACTACCCTGATAGTGTTTGAGATGATCTTTATGTACAGTGATAATCGGAGATGTTGCATCTCTCTGCACTCTACAAACAGACTGTGAAATGTTTTCAATAACTAGGTAGGGGCCTGTCCATCCCAAACCCAATTTTTTATTTGCTTCAGGAGGGTACCAGCGCCAGACCCAATCACCTTGACTAATTTCTCTTTTTTTAAGATGAGCATCATAGTCTCGCTTTTGTCTTTTAGCAGATGAATTGATATTTTCATGAGCAAATTGAAAAACATTTTCCATAGTTTGTCTTAACCATTCTACATACTGTATTTCACACATTTCATTTTTCTGGTCAGGGGGTAATCCTACCATTAAATCAATGGGGAAACTGTTCTCCCTCCCAAACATCATTAAATTCGGTGAACACCCAGTAGTCTTATGTTCTGTGGCCCTGTACGCCATCATTAAACAGGGTAAAAGGTCATCCCAATCTTGAGGATTATCATGAGTAAATATTGAGAGCATTTGTTTCAGGGTGCGGTTGAACCGCTCAACCATCCCGTCTGATTGGGGCCTATAGGGCGTGGTCCTAGTTTTATTTATCCCTAATTTATAGCAAACTGCCTGAAATAGGTCGGATTCAAATTCACGACCTTGATCCGTGTGTATTTGTTCAGGGCACCCGAACCTACAAATAAACTCATTAACAAGACGATCTGCGACAGTGAGGGCAGTATGATTTTCAATTGCAAAGGCTTCCTTCCATTTGGTGAAATAGTCCCCAATTACCATGATATATTGGTTACCGTTATTTGACACAGGTAGGGGGCCAAAGATATCTATAGCAATACACTGTAAGGGGGCAGTGATTTTGAACTGTTGCAGTTCATTTCTTCCCAACCCGGGGCCAGGTTTACTACGAGCACACAATTCACAAGATTTGCACCACCTCTCTATATCCTCTCGCATGTCAGGCCAATAGAACCGACGTTTAATAACATCAACCGTCCTATCTCTACCAAAATGACCCGCAGTTTGACTAGAATGCAAGTGTTGGAATATTTCAGTTCGCATGTTAGCAGGTGCTACTAATCGAAGTTCATAGGAATTCCTACAATGTGACTTTTTGTACAAAAGTTCATCGCGAATTTCTAAAAATTCCCACTGCGACCATAAAGATTTTGAACCCTTTGTTAGATTTTCAACCTCGGACTTTGGTGGTTTTTGATTTTTGTACGTCTTCAGCAAATTAATGATGGGAGCTATAATTTCGTCTTCATTTTGAATTTTGCGCAAATCGTCATGTGACCATGTATCTAGCCAGTTTACGCGATTAGATTCAGTTGCATCTGAACACGCGCCATTTTCCAAAACTGGATGTAATTGAATTTTGTCAGAACTCTGATCAGTGGTACTGTGATCGACACAGTCAGGACAATCTGATCGTTTACACCGAAGACGCGATAAACCATCCGCGTTCTTGTGTTTAGAACCAGGTCTGTGTTCAAGATCAAAATCATAACACTCTATTACACTCAACCAACGAGCAAGCATCCCCTCAACATCCTTAAAATTCCGTAACCATTTTAAGGGAGCATGATCGCTTCGCACAACAAATTTTCTGCCCAGCAAGTAATACCGAAAATGTCTTAGAAAGAAAACGAGTGCCAAGAGTTCTCTCTTTGTCGTGCAGTAATTTTGCTGAGTATGACTCAGCGTTTTACTGCCGTACGCGATTACACGCTCTTCGCCTTCTTGTACTTGGGAGAGAACACCACCCAGGGCATATCCACTTGCGTCTACGTCAAGCACAAAAGGTCCATTACTATATGGAAATGCCAAAATTGGGGAGGTAATTAGCTTTTGTTTTAAAGAGTGGAAAGATTTCTCACATTCTGAATCCCACTTGAAAATTACTTTCTTTGCGGTGAGTCTTGTTAAGGGTATTGCAATTTCAGAAAAGTTTTCAATAAATCTGCGGTAATAACCGACAAAACCTAAGAAACTTTTTACATCCCTTTTGTTTTCTGGACGGGGCCAATTCTCAACAACTTTCGTTTTATCTGGGTCATACTGTATGCCCTGATTCGAAACCAAATGACCTAAGTAAGTGACCTCCTCTTGAAACAATGAACATTTCTTTGGTTTGAGTTTCAAACCTGCTTCCCGAAGTTTACAAAATACAAAACGCAGATTTTCAAGAGCTGTTGCAAAATCTTTACCAAAAACGATTATATCGTCGAGGTAGCATAAGCATTTTTCAAGACAGAGATTCCCTAATACTTTCTCCATTAAACGTTGAAACGTCGCGGGGGCATTACATAGGCCAAATGCCATGACATTGAACTGAAACAAACCACGGTGAGTTGTAAATGCCGTTTTAATTTTATCTTTTTCGTCCATTTTTATCTGCCAATATCCACTGGCTAGATCTAGCGTTGAGAACCATTTATTTCCTGACAATTTGTCTAAGGTATCGTCAATTCTTGGGAGCGGAAACGCATCTTTTTTCGTGACCGAGTTTAATTTACGAAAGTCCAGACAAAATCTGGGTGTACCGTCTTTTTTGGTTACTAAACATACAGGGGCTCGCCAAGGACTGTCGCTGGGCTCGATTACTTTATTTTCAAGCATTTTGTCTAACTCAGTGTCAACGATTTCTCTTTGCTGTAGAGCCATTCGGCGCGGGGGTAGGCGGATTGGAGCACTATCACCTGTGTCTATTTTGTGCGTTACTAGGTCAGTCTGACCAACCTTACCGTCAGGTCCCACAAAAATATCTTGGAACTCGCCTATAAGTTCAACAACTTTTTCTTTCTCTTCGTGTTTTAAATTATCTGACGTGTTTTCTATAAGCAAAGACAAATGTTCCGGTAATGTACCAGATTCATTTTCTCGCGATGAAACATCATGAACAATTTCTGAAACTTGTCCAACTGTAGCTAGGACATCATCGCGTTTTAGTTTCACTGGTTTTTCGGCAAGGTTTAGAAGTGAGATAACTTGACATTTGTTTTCTGTTTTTACAATTGATTTCGCGACTAAGAGACCTTTGTTTCTAACAAACTTTGACGTCTCGACTATGCCCTGTTGATCAGGACTATAACCCGCGATGTAACCCTCGACTATCATCTCAGAATTTCCAGGAATTGTAACATTCTCGGCGGCTTTTAGAAAAGCAACTCTAGAATTCATGTTTTGGAACAGTTTAATTGAACCGTTTTTTAACTTTAATTTTCTTTTTCGGATGAAAATATCTATTTCATTTTTCTCAAGAAAATCTGTCCCAAGGAGACCATCAATTCCTTCTAAGTCCCCAACAATAAAATTGTGTTCAAATGCATGATTTCCGACTGAAAGTTTAATAACTTGTTTTCCAAACACAACCAATTTATTTCCGTTTGCGGTTTGTAGTACTGTGTCAGTACTTTGAAGCGCGGTTTCTAATTTCAATTGATCATAAAGACTTTTCTTTAGAACTGAAACAGGCGCTCCTGTGTCTATAAGTAGCTGACAATGTTTACCGCCTATGTTTGCTTTGACATATAAACATGCAGTGTTTTTCTCGATGTTCATTGACTTTTGAGAATTGACATTATTCAGATTGTTTGATTCAGTTTCACTTGTTAACGGGCTATTTGTTTCAGACTTGAAAACATGATTTTGGTTTTCATTAGAAAACTCTTTCAACGCGCTGAGATCAGTTACTGTACTTGGATCCGCGCCCGTTTTTGTCTCAGTTGAAACTGGGTCACCAGTGCGTTCTTTTGATTTTGCAGTTGGTCGTTTTTCACTTTTAAAGGCTGACGTTCCGACCTCAATGTCAGCCGAAATTAGTTTAAAGTGTTTGGAGTTTGCACGGGTTTTGAAAATGCCGGTCTTAGATCGGGAAATTTCTTGTAACAACGGCTTTCAATGTGCCCTACACCTTTACAATAATTGCAAATGATTTCCGGTCTGGTTTTATGCTCCTGTGCGGAAGCCTGAGTACCTTTTAATAAATCTTTAATTTCCAATTTAAATTTCTCTAGTTTGCGATCAATTATTTTCTCGATTTCTTCTCGTGTTACAGAAGTTTCTCTTTTCTGAAGCGTGTGCATGGGTAACATGCCCTGATCGCGTTCGATCTCTGACTCGCTACACGGTTTTTTGACATGATCAAGTGAACCGTCAAATGCCTCGTATTCCATTGCGTATGCGATTGCTTGATCTAATGACAGAGGATGGTGAAATTGAACATGTTTTTTGAGTTCATAATGACCTAAACCATGAATAAAATGGTCTATGATCTGCGCTTCTAAAGCAGAGTATGTGACATGGGGGTATGCTTTTAGTGCTAATCTGCGTAAGGCATAACCGAATTCTGCTGCAGACTCCTGTTTCTCGCGTTTTCTGTTTTTAAATTCGCACCTAAACGCTACCTCTCTCTCAACAGGATTAAACCGCCTGCCTAAAACAGATTTTAGCCTAGCGTAATCTTGTAAATCAGATCGCGTGCATTCACTGAGTAGTTTTTGTGCATGGCCTTTTAAAGACATGATGAGCTGTTGAGCACGTTCGCGTTCATTCCAGCCATTCCAGTCTGCGACTTGTTCAAAGCTAATGATATAGTCTTGCCAGTCTGTCGACCTGCCGTCAAATTTCTCGGGTTCTTTTTCTTTAAATATTTTGTCATTGCTGAGTGAATGACCCGGTGAATAACTAGTATGCAGAGTTCGCATGGGCGTGTAAAACTCCTCGTCTCTATATCGCGGCGGATCTACAAATCTATTGCGGTCATTTAAAAGTGTTCGATTTGTATGCATTGGAGTATTAAACTCCACGTGCCGATCAATACTGTGTCGGAGCGGATCTACAAAATTGTTATCATTGAACAATGTTCGACTTGTTTGTCTTGGAGTATTGTACTCCTCGTGCCGATATCTATCTGAAAGAATACCACGCTGTGGCGGATCTACAAAACGGCTATTGTCATTGAACCGGAATCGATCTGATTGACTGTTAAACCTGTTAGACAGGTCTCTGTTCTCGGGCGTATATGAAGGCGTGTCTTCAGTTTTCGACCGATCACTGCTTGCTGATTTGTAATCACTATCAAACTGAGATTTTCTGTCGCTTTTGCCTTTATATTGTTTTAATACGTCATCAATATAGTTCTCAAAATCGTGATTGGATTCATTAAATGAACCTTTACCTGAAAGACCAGGTGCACTCGTAGCCATTTTTAAACAAATTTAGAACTGAAAGTTTAACATTGAAACATTGAAAATTGACTCAAATCCTGGTTCAAACGGCACCAATGTAGTAGTTGGGCATTCAGCCACTACTGATGTTTAAGTTTTGTACTTCGCGTTGTGTTTTATTTTATATAGATGTTCCCTTCAATAATATTTCAACCTTTTGATAAACCTTTTATATTTTCTTTCCAGGTAAGTTTGAGTCCGCCTGTAGTGAGGCTTGTAAGTAAATAATAAATAGATAATAAAGTTTTAAATCTTTAATAAAGTTTAACAATTGTATATGGAAAAATACCAAACAACAAATAAATATTCCCGGGGAATGAATGTGGCTTTCGAGAAAAATAACTAAATGAAAAAAATAAAGATCTAAATGAGAAAAATAAAGAATTAATAATCAAAATTTTGTAAGGAAAATAGGGTGAGGCAACTCCTGATAATTACCTTGATGCAAGGTTTGGCTCAGCAGAAGCCCAGAGCACGGCTGTGCTCGGGTTTAAATACTTGTTCTTAACAATAGAATAAAAGTTAAAGTTAGCCGTAATGTGATTTGATAATAAATTTAGAAGTAACCAATGAAAAGTCTCGAAATAAAATGCATTTGGAAATAAAAGATAACTCTCTTCCGGTTTCATGAATAAACAAATCGAATACGAAGATAAAGAAATTACATAAAGAAGTAAGTTAAATAAATGATGTAATGGAAATAATTTATAAAGGATCGATACTACCACATATGTCACATCAAAAAGTAAAATAGGAGGTGCACAATGGCAATATGTGATAAAGATTCTGTGAAAGTTTCATTAAATTTCCTTCAGTGGTATGAGAGCTAGGAGTTGCGGATAAGAGATAGGTACCCCAAAGCGTAACAGACGGACGGACGGACATACCGATTACTATATACCCTCCCACTTTTCAAGCGGGGAGGTATAATTATACAAATTATATATGTACATATAAAGTGAAGAAAATGTTGCGCATTTCTTATAAAATATAAATTTGATGTTTCATGTGATTCATTTTAATTTGTTGCTCCTTATCTTAACCTTTTTTCACATGTGTTTCATTTGTCTCTTTTTTAAAGTTCAGTATCCTTTTATGATGTGTAACACAACAAAAACCTCATATGCAGCCACATTTGAAATAACAAAAACACGTGTCATTGTTTTGACAGTTTTCGTATTTCGCGGAATTTTTCTCGGGCTTTTTCTGTGAAAATTTTGTTCCGAACAGAGTCCGCCATCTTTTTTGTTTATATTTATCTCGAAGGAAATTTCTCTAATATTTGAGTAATTTTAGTGTTTTACGAGGGAATTGCTTTATCAACAAAGGTAAGAAATTATAAATAATTATACCAACTCTGCAATCATAAACGTTCAAGGTGCATTACTGTTCTTGAAACCTCTACAATTCACAAAATCGCCCCCCCCTCTTTTCACTTCAGTTTCAACCGTGTTATTGTTAAAATCGACAAGATAAGGTTTCTTTTTATAAGATGGTGTATTTAAAAAAAGTTTATAAAAAATGTACGGCATTTGTGCATTTGCATTTACCGAGAACAAAACTCGAGGGCAGAAAATTTGTATCCGAGGAATTTCGAACTGTTAATTGTTTCAAGCATTAATAGGCCCTACATCACTATAAAACATTATCAGGGTCACTACATTGTACTTTTATGCTCTATGATAAATAGAAATACACTTTATGTAATGAAAAAGCCTACAGAAACATTTTCTTAAAAAAATTGTTGGTGATAGAATCGGTAGATCAATATATAAGGTTCAGGGTATAAAACTGCATGTAGAAATAATGCTTAGTTATCTTCTGTGGTTACATTTCTTCACCAAGTCACTTTGTTAATCAGAATAAGAATTTTATGTATTGATTCTTCATCAATCAAATAATTTAAAGTTCAGAAAAAGCTTACGCCGTCTGAAGAAGTACCGCTTTACAGTACTGAGGAAAATATATCATACCATACATGCAGAATTTTTAGTGAGAGTTTATTATTTTGGCATTATTAGCGAGGATGTTAAAATTTCTAAAATTGATAATCCTTTAAAATTAATTGCATTTTAATTATAATAGTTTCTTGAGTGAGCATTTAAAATCGCTAAAATTACACATTGCTAAAAATATGTAAACCAAATTTTCAGGACAAATCGCTAGATTTGCCTCTTGCTAAATTTAAATTTCCACATATACAGTATTTAGGTCAAAAGTGCATATTTGTCATTATTGATATAATATGCATTTATTAATTGAATTTCTTAAATTTTCTCAGTAAAATTAAAGTTAAAGCTTAAAGTTATGCATTGAAAAATTTAATACATTTTTCATTTACTTAAAATTATAACTTACATGTATAATAGCTGTTGTGATCATTTATATGAATGCATGTCCAACACATCAATAAAAATTAAATGCCTGTCTGTATTTCCAGATGACCTAAGACCTGAGTCACTTGAGCTCAGTCTTCCCATTACTCGCTGAGTCTGTCTTTATGTCCACCTCCCTGGCGGTGATTCTGATCGACTGGAATCACTCCTTCCTGGAGATGTCACTGCTGAGGCTGATCCAGAGTTATCTCCCTCGATGGAGGAATAGGAACATCAGACAAGATGTTTACATCTGTCTAGTCATAACAGCATTGGCTATTATGTACAGCAACTCCATGAAAAATTTTGCCATCAACATGGAAAATTGTAGAATTGCAGTTGCAGCCATCATTGTTCTTCTCTCATTTTGGCTGCAGAGTAAATCAAAGGCAAATAATGTCTCCAACAAATGCGTTGGGACCCAAAAAGTACCAGTCTCTGACAAGTCAGTGGGCGGTTCCCCAGTAGCATACAGAGATCAGATAAGCAGTGCTTCCACCTGCTGTGGGGCGGGGATACCCCGGAACCTCCTCTTCCTGTCCTCCCTCTGCTCCTCAGAGCCTCATTCTGAGGTCAACATTGAGGAGGAGCTGAGGAAAGATTATATAAAGACCTTTAGGAAATTCTTTGATGAGGAGGAGGTAACTCAAGATGAGCTTGTTACTGCCATACAGTACCTCAACACACGCAGGGGAGGTAAGTTTGGCATTCACTGCAAAAAGATTCTGTAAACTGTAAGTTTGTTACAATGTAAAGTGAATATATAGAGAATATTTGTAGTTTTCATGAGGATCACTCATAGCTTTCTATCATAGGCACTTGCTTCTGTAATAAATTTATGTATCACATAGTAGTATTATAACAAAAGGTATCTTACTCTAAATAACAAAGAGTGACACCTCTTCAGAATTGCATTTATATTTTCAGAGAAAATACAGTGGAAAACTGCTTATTATAATTTATGCATTCTATCTTCTTGAACAATTAACCTCCAAAAGTTGCTTGGTTCTCTGGAAAATGGGATTTACACCACAAAATGCTATACAGTGTATATAATACATGTACTATAGTCTCAGGCAGAAAGCACTACAGCCAGAGATCAGTAGATACGTTACTTAAGGCCTATAACTTTGTGGTGTAATCTAGTCAGCGAGCAGTGAGAAATGAAGAAGCAAAAATTCTATATTTTCTTATATCATGATTAATTTTAAAAAAATTTTTAGGGATAGCTGCACACAGAAAAGGTGAAAAGTTGACAAATGCAATGGACCATATCAGGAGTATGGGAGGAGAGAGGTCACGGCTGGATGACTCTGGGCTTCCCCAGGATTACACATATGAGGAACTTCAACACATTGTGGTAGATGAGAATGGATATTCCTTTGAGGACTTTGATAGAGTATTGGGGGAGTGGTTAGAGAACAACAGTAAGTGTGATTGTCCCGGACCTGAAAATTGTAACACTGCCAATGGATATTTTCATTGTTACCACAAAGACAAAATTTGTCCCCCTTGAAATGTAATAAGACTATTGGAATTTAACATAAACTTTAGTAAAAATATGAACACAAGTTGTCGGTAGGATTTGTAATACAAATTATTTTATTTCATCCAAAAATCATGAATACATGTAAATCTTAGAGTATAATTTCTTATTTAGGTTTCCTCCCCTCTCCTGAGGAGTTTGTTGAAATCCACCACAACAAGAAAGGTATAGGTAAAGATTGGTTTGATCCTTTAATGCATTGTTTACTTTTTTGCACACATGTAAATTACCAGGGTAAAAAATATGATAGTAATAGTTTTATATGTGTTTTAAAGATGTAATGCATTTAGATAAGAAACATTTTGTGAGTTCTTGTTTGATATGTTATAAATTGTTTGTTTACATGATTACACAATGATAAACATTAAATATAAACGTAAATGAATAAGGAATGGACTCTCTAATAAACATTTAAAGATGAGTTCTTGACCCACAGGTAACATTTTAAGAATGGTTTAAAAATTATCTGCAATAATTGTAGTTCAACTGGAGAAGGAGGTGGTAGAGACAAAGAGAGAGATGGAGGAGACACTGAGGGTGGTGGAGGAGACCACACAGGAAGTGGTGGAATCCCGACAGAAGAACCAGTCACTCAGAGAGAGGCTGCAGCAGAAGGAGAGGATCATACTACAGAACCAGCAGGCCTTACAACAGAGGGATCAAGCCTTACAACAGAGGGATCAAGCCTTACAACAGAAGGACAGAATGCTGCAGCAGGGGAGACAGAGGGTAAGAATGTTGGAGGAAAGAAATCAGCAGGTTCCTGAAGGGGAGTTACAGAGGAGGGTGCGGGAGCTAGAGATGGAAAATCGTCAACTGTCCGCCCAGTCTCACCGGTCCAAGTGTAAGATCTGTTGGGTAGAAGAGATCCAGGTGTTCTTCACTCCCTGTAATCACCTGATCTCGTGTCAAGGTTGTGTGGACAGACTGCCACAGAGTAAGTGTCCTATTTGTAGAAAGCATATTGAAAATACAGTCACAATGTCCTTTGCATAGAAACTATGCAACCTATAGATCTGTGATTTTGGCAGCTACTACCTGTACTGGTAGTCTTGTATATTTGTACATATTTCCATCTGTATCATATTTGTACATATTACTTCATGTATCATATTTGTACATATTACTTCATGTATCATATTTGTACATATTACTTCATGTATCATATTTGTTGAAAGGTCACAAACTTTACACCAACTAACATTTACAGTACTTGAGACTGATGCATATCAAAGGATATCACTCATATTGTTGAAGTTTGACTGTATCCTGATTCCTCAATCAATATGGCACAGTGGTTTGAAATATTGACATGAACTGAACTGTACTGTGGTTTCATCAATATTTGTTGTGCACCAATTTTTGAGGAATTCGTTGTTGAGCAGATCCACATCCTCGATAACATCTGTTTTCCAAATTCCACGAAAATTGATGAAACCACAGTAAAAAAGGAATATTGATAATTTTTTGACATTCATGATATGGGTTTTTTTTAACACCAGATAAGCTGTTTAATACTTAATCTTGTAAATATTTCTAATGCAAACTTTTCTTTTGGTTTAGGAAGTATTTTCTACCAATTATTTTTCCAATGTGTAATGTCTTTGAAAATAAGTGCTGTTTCAAATTGTAAATATGTATATTAATACCAATATAAAATATATATATATATATACTTAGATTAAACAAAAATGTGATTTCCTTGTTTGCTAGTACAATATTCAGGAATTAATATTTATAATTGTTGCAGATAAAATACATACCTGCATGCCTATACATTTTTTCTTCAACAGCTGCAACATTAATTCTCATTCTAACAAACAAAGAAAAACATTTATGTCTGTGTATATTATCATATAAAGTAGATTTAATGTTTCACTGATTTATAAGCACAAAGCATAAGAAATGTGTACATAATTATGACTTAAAATAAATTCCAGGCAGTGTTTGTTGATTGATGAAAGAAGAAGTTTTCATGATAAATCTTCAATGGATGTAAATACTGTTTGTTCAAGTATTATGTGTGACAAGAATGGCAACTACAAGGGGTGCTCAACAAGTTTTCAATCAACCCAATAAGTACATGTAAATAAGCGTTTTTTACATATCAAAACAAAATCTAAATAAGGCACTGATCAAAGTTTACACTGTACCAATCTAATTCAAATCAGAAGTTAGATCTGCTTTCATACTTACTTGTAGCTGCAGCTGAGTATGGGAGCAGATCTACACATAACATCTAATTCTAATTAGACTGTTAAGTATACAAACTTTACACAGAACGACTCTTAAATCTCAATTTAGAAAAAGTTAAGTTTTGATTCTTTTGATGTTATAATACAATTTTGTTAAAAAAAATTAAAGAACATATGAGAGTACTTTTCTTGTATCATATTCGTATCATATTTTGCATCTTTATCATATTTGTGCAATATATTTTCATTATTTTGTACATCTTATTTGATCACCTTAATTAACTCTGAAGTTATTATGCATTGAATTGGCAGCTTGCTATATAAAAAAAAAAGTGTTCATGTATACAATAACAAATATGTTGGCTCAGAATCCTCAGATGTGAAAAAATGTACTAGGCTTGAACTAGTGAGCTGAAATTATTTTTAGCAAAGCTTGATTCTCAAGGTCCTTTATTACACAGTTCTATTTTTAATAAGATATAGAAAAATGAAATTTTGTCATAAGAATAGTTGATTTTAACTGTAGTTTAAACTACAGGTGGGAAATGCATTAGTAAATTTTATGAGAAGAGTATGGAAAATAGGATTTTATGTTAATAGAATTCATAGTAGATATAGAATACATTCTTAGGGCAATTTTGACACTGTCTCAAATGTGGAGGCAGTATTTGTATAACACAGATTTTTTTAGATTGAATTTTTTAATGTGAGCTCAACCTCTGTGTTTGTCCTAAGAGGATACATGTATATTTTGAGAATATTTTATACAAAGCTCATCCCGAAACTGATGCAGTCAGGGTTATTAAAGTATAGATGAGTTTATGAATAATTAGAGGATGCTATAGTACAAAGCTAAGTTTTGATTTTAGTGCTTTATGTTGAAAATAGCTTCAATAAGGTCAAGATCTAGTAAATAAGGAGACATCTTTTTATTGCATGCTCCATTATGCCACCACAATTGATTTAAACTTAATTTTCCCTGTCCTTTAATGAAGTCTTTTGGTGGCATTCAATTCAAGAACATGTCAAAAGTAACCAACAATGTTCTGTTAATGTCATTTTAAACCCTTTTCTTAGAAACTGTAGGCAATACTGAAACATTTACTTCAACAGGGATTAAAAAATAAAAACTCCCATATTTATACAAGAACTACTTTTTTTAATTGAAAATGGCAGTTTGAAATAATATTATGTATTTTCATTGAGTCTTCCTAAAAATTAAGTTCCATCTTATTTCACCAAGCTACATTTGTCAAGAATCATTTGAAGAATTTGTTTCTCAATTCTGAGAAATCTGTAGGCACCTTTCTGTTTCATTTACTAGATCTTGACCTTAAGGAAGTTTTTATTGAAAATACTGTAGAATATATAGATATATATACATGTACATGTTTATTTAATCTAAGCAGCTTAACCCTAATCTAAATTACAGTAAACATCAAATAAGCTATTGAGATTTAAAACATTTGTTTTCCAGAAAGACTATAAAATTTGATAACTGCATGTTTTGGCTTTGTTTTGACATTTGATTATTTTTGTATTAATTTATTTTATTATTGATTGAAAATTTCAAATTTAAAAAAAATAATTTTATTCGTTCTTGATAGTAGGATAAGGATAATCTCCAAGGGAATTTTGTGCTTATTGGAGTCTTTATTTTAAAAATGTTTTTTTTTTAAGAAAAAAGATATTATTTTAAATATGATACATTTTAAAATTTGTAAATAATTTATACTCCTATTCAATGTATGTTGGTAATATAATTAATTAACAGTTCATATATATCTGCTTTATATTACTCTTGAAATAGTCAAAATGCTAATTTTTCGCAATTTGATCTATCATATTTTGCTTTTGAAGATATTAATTTTATAACTTTTCCTCTGTCATTTTGGAAAAAAACCTATTTTTATTCTACTAGTATTTCAATGTTCCTCTCTCTCTCTCTCTCTCTCTCTCTCTCTCTCTCTTTGAATACATACATGCACATGTATGTATACTCTTCCTATTCTATTTTGTTATGTATTAGTTAATGGCTTTATAAGGCTTTATTTTACTACAAGAAAGAAAATGATTTCAAATCAGATTTACATATAATCTAATGGCTCTCTTTCTTTCTTTTTTTCAACTCATGGCCTGTGACTTTCATCTAAAACACATACTGTATATAATGTGAAATTTGTTTAGTTGTTTTTTAAAAAAAAGTCTTAAAACCATTTTATAATAATATGATGCAATAAAGAAATGTACATAAAATATCAGATATTTTGTGTTTTCTGTTTTTTCTGTTCCAATTTAGAACAACTCTCAGGTAAGCTTGGACTTTCAGTAAGGGGTGGCATTCTCGGCGCTACGTAATTAGTGTCTGTCAAATGGCGAATAGATGCTCATTGGTTAAGAAAATGATAACATCAGGAACTTGAAATTGCTGTTGACAATGATGAGACGACTTAAGCTCCACCTCTTTGCAGGATGGGACAATGTTATTGGTTATTCTATAGACTAATTGGCATTTGCCCCTATTTCTATCCCATGTATATCATGTATATTTCAATAGTGAATGAAAGCTGTGTAAATTTCAGATGCTAATTATGTAACGTAGAGAAAGCCACACCTTACTGAAAGTCCAAGCTTACCTTTGAATTGTCCTAAATTCACAAGAGTTTTTGTCTTGAAAAATACCCTTTATGTACATCAAGTACCTGAGTTAATTTACAGTAGCCAGTAGACTTAACCTTCAGGTTTGAACCAATTTTAATAAAACTCTGCATGAAGTAGGACTACATACATAATTCCCCACACTATGTACAGGATTTGCACTGAAGAACAAAATTAATCTTTTGAAATGCTTCTATATCAAGAATCTGTACATCTGTAATACATATTCACATCAGGGGCTGTGGGTGACCAGGGTCCACTAGTTTAGATGGGTTCCTTACGCTCCATAACGATAAGTGGACTCCGGAAAAGGACGTTTTTAGAATGTAATTCAAGTCTAAAGTATCTTAACAGTAGTGCTGGATACATGTATGTACTTTTCCTAGAGATGAACAGAACTCTCTGTGATAAACTGTGTTTATTCCTTTGATTCAATTTTATTAATTTGACAAAATTTTCTTAAAATTAACTTTTAAAAATTCATGATACAATGTGATGTTCAAGTATTTTTTTTCTTTATAACCTACATATATATATTAGCTAGAATATTCAGTGTTTTTAATTACCGGTAACAACTACAGAATTAGAGCATGAATAACCATTAAAAATAAATACTAGTACCGGGTATGTCAAATTCACAAACTATGCACATGTATGTACAATAATCCAAGAAAAGAAAACTAGTCTTCCAGGTTCTTTAACTTTTTTTGTATAATGACAACAATATATTGTTTCAGCTTTAATACAGTATTTTTTGTTCTGCATCATCAACAAGTTTTTTTCTTTAATTTTTGTTTGACATGAATGAAAATATTAAATTTCAATTAACAAATATGGTCACACTTTGAACTAGAGGGCACGGTAACAATTGAGCCGCACATCAAAATTTCACTCCCACGCTCGCAGCTCCCGCCTTCGCCGTATCTAGAAGACTGCTACCTTTGTCCTAAAAGAAAATTAAATATGTTGATTCTCTAAATCATTTTTTCAATGACGATCAACACTAATATTGTTAAAGTTTTATCACAGTAATCTATCTAGGAGACTGCCTCCTTCCTCCTAAAAGAAAATTAAATACATGTATGTAGATTCTCTAAATTATTTTTTACAATGACGATCGACACTAATATTGTTCAAGTTTTATTACAGTAAATTGTTTGTTTCAACTACAAAGACATTCTTTTGGTGCTCAAAATCGTTTGTGATATTGAATGCCAAATTTACAAATACATGATCATACTTTACACTAGAGGGCAAAGTTACGTTGGATACGTCAAAAAACTTACTTCCACGCTGGAAGCCCCCGCCTTCACGGTATCCAGGAGGCCGCCACCTTCTTCCTTTGACTCGGGTTCTTCCTTTGTGGGCTCCTCTTCCTTTTTGGGCTCCTCTTCCTTCGGCTCTTCTTTGGGTTCTTCCTTTTCGAGCTCCTCTTTGGGTGGTTCTGGCGCTTCTTCTACAGCTCCCTGGACCTCTTCACAAGGACTAGGCTCCTGAAATTCAACAATGTCGTCCTCCAGTGTCTTGCCTTCCTGCACGCCCTCAAACTTGGCTTTCTCTGACGATGTTTTTGGAAGGGGATCGTAAATTCGTACATGTGCGTACTCATCCCCGATTTTAACCTAAAAATGTAAAAGTTCTGTCATTATAGTTATGTTTGTAATGTGAGCGGACAACAGGGGGTGCTTAACCCTCCGAGGCACCTGATACTAAATCTGGAATTTCCGGAGGTCCATACTGTTTTGACCTTGTTTACAGATTTGCGTTGTCAGTAAGTTTTTGAGATCGATTACTGTACATCTTTATCTCCAGTTTTTTTTCTTTCACTTAATGACCAGTAAACGCTATTTTCAAAATATTTGAATTTATTGATACTAAAAGTAAATTGCTTTTACTGCTAGCAAATAAAACTATAATCAATACAGATGTGTCTCAAAGATAAAGTAAACTAAATTAAGGCCCATTGCCCCTCTAATAAGTGAGATAATTCTTGCTGGAATAATGACCTTTTATTCCTTTATAAAATCAGCAAGTTACCAAGCCTTTCACGTAAAAATCTGTCTCGATTGCAAGGTATGCTGAAATGTGCATTTGTATTAATTAGAGTAACTTGCAACTTCGTAATTGCATCCTCTCAATCTAGGATATGTGCACGGTTTAGTGGAGATTGGCATCCTTAGCTACAACTCATAAAGGAAGCTTAGCTTGTATTGACATACGGAACTTCTACCCAATGGAATTAAGAAGTCTGTTTAGGAAATATCCTTCTTTGAACAAAATTTTAAGCAATGACCCAAAATCAGCCAGAATGGTCATTTCGAGGATACAAAGAAAGCACGTCCGTGTCAGGTCACTCTTTGAAATTAATATGTTCCAATTTCCATGTATATAAGTACGGAAGCCCGTTGGTGCCACGTACGAAAAATATTTTATCTGGCGGCCGCCACTTATTATTTGGCGGCCGCCACATATATCTGGCGGCCGCTACTTATTATTTTGCGGCCGCTACTTATATATCTGGCGGCCGCCACTTAATATCTGGCGGCCGCCACATAAATTTTTTTGCAAAAGGTGAGTGTTATTGGGTTAAGAAGATGGATGTTGACACAACCGCTGCTTATTGATAAAAAAGTAAATGATAAAAAACGAATTCTGAAATATTGGAACACCATTCTTGGAAATCCAAAATGCAAAACTTTATTTAATTTCAACCAATCATAGCTTACAGCAAACACCATGATTTATGTCCGTGACCCCTGATGAGGCTTCTTAATAATCGAAACACTCTACAAATACTTGCATAATTCAAATCAAATATTAATCCGCTCTATGCAGAAACATATCTATTAGAAGTGTGGATTGGAGTGTTGGTTCATAATAAATCTCTTACAAGTTTGGTTGATTGATGTTGCTATTATAATTTTTACTGTATCCACCTGTTAAACCACGCATTAAAACATGCACACGCATCAGGAAGCCAGGTTTTATCTGGCGGCCGCCATATAAATTATGTGGCGGCCGCCAGATATATAAGTGACGGCCGCCGGATAAATATATGGCGGCCGCCAATTAAATATGTGGCGGCCGCCAGATGTTATATAGCGGCCGCCAGATATAATAAAGCGACCGCCAGAAAAATATGCGGCGGCCGCCACATGAATTATGTGGCGGCCGCCATAAAAATTATGTGGCGGTCGCCATATATTAAGTGGCGGCCGCCAGATATATAAGTGGCGTCCGCCAAATAATAAGTGGCGACCGCCTAATAATTATCTGGCGGCCGCCAAATAATAAGTGGCGGCCGCCAGATAAAATATTTTTCGTACGTGGCACCAACGGGCTTCCGTATATAAGAATATAAAGGTATGTAATATTGGTAAAACGGTACAAAATCTTTTCAAATCATATATATGGTATATAAAAACCCTCAAAACAAATATTATACTAGTGTATACAGGTTAAAAATTAATCTGGATAGGCTGACTTCATCTTTTCTCACCCCCCCCCCTTAACGAATGATTGTAGACTTAAAACATACCTTAATGAAATATACATCCGCTAGTACGACTTGTTTTCTGAAAGAGACGGGGTCAAAGGTATCTAGTTCCTTTCCCAATTCTCTTTCCACATTAGCTTTAAACTACAATAAAAGAATATAATCTACACTCGAATCATAATGAAGTACGCGCCTCAAACGACGACAATATATCAAATAATAAATCAAAATGATAATGATTTCAAGTTTGTTCTACATGTAATTTAAGTTCCGAACACCGCTAACAGAGTATCTAAAGAAAATTTATATAGAAAAAAAAAACAAACAAACAAAAAAAAACAAACAAAAACAAAATACGACACCTTTTCGGCTAGAGCTTTCATTTCCTCGCTTGGAACAGTTGTCGGGGAGAGTTCTCCGGGCTTCTGATTCTTAGAATGGTGGTTACCACCCATTTTGAAGTTTAAATTCCTGAAACATAAAATACCAACATAAAACAGATTAACAATCCTTGGCACCAAATTGTCAGCTGTTTTGAATAATACCCCCCCCCCCCAAAAAATTCCACACTTACTTGAATTTCCTATAAAACAGAAACGAAATTCAGAGAAGTTTGGGTTCGTAACCAACGTGGCACCTGGGGAAGCTTTGCTGTTAATGACTCTGGTAGCCCTGCCTCCTCTCTCCTGTAGTGACAAGTCGGACATCCGCCATGCCCATAGTACAGGACCTGACCAGTTTGACGTATTACAGTGCAAGGATCATTCAGTGTCCGCATACAGTACCGAAGTTATATGTATTCATTGTAGTATGTATACCTTGTACATTGACCATGTTGTACATAACTATTTGGCGATTAGGGTGAACGAATTGTAGCAAACAACATAGCTTAAAATGATAGCTTTAATTTTGAAATAAATCTGATTACAAAGGGATATGAACATGAATTGGATAGAAATGAATTTCGAACCTTGATTTTTTTGAGTAAACTATTGCTATCCGTTTTTGTCCGTCGTGCGTTAACATTCGAACATTTTAGCTTCTTCTCTGCAACTGCTCAACCAATTTCAACCAAATTTAAAACAAAGCATTTGTGGGTAAAGCGGAACAAAAATTATTAATTTCATGGTCCCTATGCCCCAGAGGCCTGAGGGGTGTGGCCAAAACCACTAAAAATTGTGCAATCTTTAAAAACCTTCCATCAAGCAGTCAAACTGTTGGCATGATTGTAATCAGCATTGAGTCTTCTACCAAAATTGTGAAATTCATGGCCCCAGGGTCAGGGGTTCTAGTGCTAGGGCGGGGCTAAATAGAGTATATAGTAAAAATTCATTAGTTATTTGAAAATCTTTTTCTCTGCTCCTTGGCATTAAATAAACTAACCAAGTACAAAGTTACATGTATGTTGGATAAGGCTGTCTCTTCCAAAATTGTGAATTTCATGGCCCTTGGGGCAGGGGTTCCGGTGTTAGGGCGGGGCTCTCTTGATTACTAATATATTGTGAAAATGCATTAATTCTTTGATTATCTTCTCTGCTCCTGGGGATTAAACAAACAAACTAAGTACATAGTTATAATGAGCGAGAATGCCTCAACAAAAATTGTGAATTTTATGGCCCCTGGGTCAGGGGTTCTGGCCTGGGGACCATTAAACTTAGGCGAGTTCACTTTTGATTTCAGTCTCACTTTCCTCAAAGGAATATAGTGGAAAAGTAATGCGCATTATAAATAACAAACTCGAAAACGGTTTTTTAGGCAAAATAACCATTGCGGAATCGGACTATACTGTGGGAATAAAGTTTATAATAATATAATGATGTGTGAATAAAGTTTATAATAATATAATGATGTTTGTTATACATTTTACAAAAATTTTGAAAAACTTTAGCGAAAACTTTGACACTTTGAAATACTTTGGCGAAAACTTTGACACTTTGAAAAAGTTTATCGAAAACTTTGACACTATGAAAATGTTTATCCAAAACTTTGTCACTCTAAAAATCTTTATCGAAAACTTTGACACTTTGAAAATTTTTATCGTAAACTTTGATACTTTGACAAATTTTTGACTCTTTGGAAAAAAATTCTCAAAAACTTTGACACTTTGAAAAAGTTTATCGAAAACTTTGACACTTTCAAAAACTTTATCGAAACTTTGACACCTTCAAAATTTAATCAAAAACTTTGATATAATTTGGTGAAAACTTTGACACCTTCAAAAACTTTATCGAAAACTATGACACTTTGAAAAACTTTGGCGAAAACTTTGACACTTTGAAAAACTTTATAGAAAACTTTGATACTTTCAAAAACTTTAACACTTTCAACAATTTAATCGAAAACTTTGATATAATTTGGTGAAAACTTTGCCACTTAAAAAAACTTTATCGAAAACTTTGACACCTTCGAAAAATTTATCGAAAACTTTGACACTTTGAAAAACTTTGGCAACAACTTTGACACTTTGAGAAATTTTGGCGAAAACTTTGACAGTTTGAAAAACTTTGGCGAAAACTTTGACACTTTGAAAAACTTTGGCGAAAACTTTGACACTTTGAAAAACTTTATCGAAAACTTTGATACTTTGAAAAACTTTATCCAAAACTTTGTCATTTTAAAAAACTTTATCGAAAACTTTGACACTTTGAAAATTTTTATTATAAACTTTGATACTCTGACAAATTTTTGACTCTTTGGAAAAAAATTCTCAAAAACTTTGACAGTTTGAAAAAGTTTATCGAACACTTTGACACTTTCAAAAATTTAATCGAAAACTTTGATATAATTTGGTGAAAACTTTGCCACTTAAAAAACTTTGTCGAAAACTTTGCCACTTTGAGAAACTTCGGTGAAAACTTTGACACTTTGAAAAACTTTGGCGAAAACTTTGACACTTTGAAAACTTTATCGAAAACTTTGATACTTTGAAAATGTTTATCCAAAATTTTGTCACTTTAAAAAACTTTATCGAAAACTTTGACACTTTGAAAATTTTTATTATAAACTTTGATACTCTGACAAATTTTTGACTCTTTGAAAAAAAATTCTCAAAAACTTTGACACTTTGAAAAAGTTTAGCGAACACTTTGACACTTTCAAAAATTTAATCGAAAACTTTGATATAATTTGGTGAAAACTTTGCCACTTAAAAAACTTTGTCGAAAACTTTGCCACTTTGAAAAACTTTGGCGAAAACTTTGACACTTTGAGAAACTTCGGTGAAAACTTTGACACTTTGAAAAACTTTGGCGAAAACTTTGACACTTTGAAAAACTTTATCGAAAACTTTGATACTTTGAAAATGTTTATCCATAATTGTCTCACTTTTAAAAACTTTATCGAAAACTTTGGCACTATATGAAAATTTTTATCGTTAACTTTGATACTTTGACAAATTTTGACTCTTTGGAAAACATTTCTCAAAAACTTTGACACTTTGAAAGAGTTTATCGAAAACTTTGACACTTTCAAAATTTAATCGAAAACTTTGCCACTTTGAAAAACTTTATCGAAAACTTTGACACTTTGAAAAACTTTGGCGAAAACTTTGATACTTTGAAAACTTTAACGAAAACTTTGACACTTTGATTTACTATAGTATACCATAGTAAACTATAGTTAACTATAGTTTTTTTTTTGTTAGGGAAGAACATATGGAAACAATATCAAAAATCAACCCAAACTTCTCTTCTTTGACACTTGCTGAAAAACTTATGGATATTGAATAATGAAAATAAAGAAATTTTATGCTTACTTGGAAAATTTATTTCTGAAAATGGTAAAAGAACCAATGTATAATTACCTAGATTCTATCATCATGTTTATGCATGCTAAGCCATTTAAATTTATACATGTATAGCATCACATTTTTGTATTGTTTCTTCTGGACAGTTGTATTATGTATGATCATTGACACTGAGAACAATATCATTATGTAACCTGGTCATTTATATAACTGTTAAAAAAAATTATATTGTTAAAAAAAAGAAAAGAATGTTTAAATTGTACATTTGTGCATGTTGAAATGCCCCTCAGGGCCCTTGATTGGTAAATAAAATATCTTGTATAAAATATCTCTTGTATATGCATAAAAATAATGTGAAATTCACAAACTACGCACGTGTATATGTACAATGTTTCTAATATAACAAATGTAAACTATAGTAATTGCAGGTTCTTTAGCTTTGTTTTTGTTGTTGTTGTTGTTGTTTTTTGTTTGTATAATGACCACAATATATTGTTTCAGCTTTAATCAGTATTTTTGTTCTGCATCATTAACAAGGTTTTTCTGTAAGTTTTTGTGACATGAATGAAAATTTCGTATTCAATGTCAATTTACAAATAAGGTCACACTTTGAACTAGAGGGCAAAGTAACATATGCCGCACATCAAAAACTCACTCCCACGCTCGCAGCCCCCGCCTTCGCCGTATCTAAGAGACTGCTTCCTTCCTCCTAAAAGAAAATTAAATATGTAGATTATCTAAATTATTTTTTTTACAATGACGATCGACTGATATTGTTCAAGTTTTATTACAGTAAATTGTTTGCCTCAACTACAAACAAAGTCAATCTTTTTGTGCTCAAAATCGTTTGTGATATTGAATGCCAATTTACAAATATGATCATATTTTACACTAGAGGGCAAAGTTACGTTGGATACGTAAAAAAAAAACCTTACTTGCACGCTCGAAGCTCCTGCTTTCACCGTATCCAGGAGGCCACCACCTTCTTCCTTTGACTCGGGTTCTTCCTTTTTGGGCTCCTCTTCCTTCGGCTCCTCTTTGGGTTCTTCCTTTTCCGGCTCCTCTTTGGGTGGTTCTGGTGCTTCTTCTACGGCTGCTTGGACCTCTTCACAAGGACTAGGCTCTTGAAATTCAACAATGTCGTCCTCCAGTGTCTTGCCTTTCTGCACGCCCTCAAACTTGGCTGTTGGTTTCTGCTCCTCTTCCTTTGACGATCCTGGAGTCTCTGTAGCAGTCTCTGTCTTTTCCTCCGAGTCCTCTCCTTTGCTCTCTTCGGAACCCTCTCCTTTCTCTGACGCTGTTTTGTCCGATGCTTTTGGAATGGGATCGTAAATTCGTATATGTGCGTAATCATCCCCGACTTTAACCTAAAAAATGTAAAAGTTCTGTCATTATAGTTACGTTTCAAAACTGTAATGTGAGCGGACAACAGGGGATGCTTAACCCTCCGAGGCACCTGATCCTAAATCTGGAATTTCCGGAGGTCCATACTGTTTTGACCTTGTTTACAGATTTGCGTTGTCAGTAAGTTTTTGAGATCGATTACTGTACATCTTTATCTCTTTTCTTTTTTTTCTTTCACTTAATGACCAGTGACTATTTATTAATATATTGCTTTTACTGATAGCAAATAAAACTATAATCAATATAGATGTGCCTCAGAGATTAAGTAAGCTAAATTAAGGCCCATTGCCCCTCTGATAAGTGAGATAATTCTTGCTGGAATAATGACCTTTTATTCCTTAATAAAATTATCAAGTTACCAGGCCTTTCACTTAAAAATCTGTCTTGCAAGTAGGTCTCTGTTTTGAGCCAAAAATTTCGATACGATACGATAAAATATTTTTTAAAGCGATAGGCGATATATTGGATTCTAAAACAAGTCCATCAGAAGAGGCTTCTAAATCATATTAATGCATAAATTTCATAACAATTAAGTGTTTTAAAGTTCTTGTCTCATTGTCATTACAAATAACACTTTAAATAAAACTTTTAATGACAGATAAATCAACATGTTCAAATAAAATTCTCTTTGTATTTTGTAACAATTATAAAAACTGTTATTTCCTCACAAATAATTATTGAACAGTTTTAATTCAAAAAAGTTAAATATAATCTTTGGTGATTGAAATTCCCATCTTTTTTAAATAGAATTAGAAGAAAGACTGTCTGTCCGATACGTATTGGAAGTTATTTTTCGATACAATATTATTCTTGTATATCGATACGTATCGATATATCGATATATTGATACAGCCCTACTTGCAAGGTATGCTGAAATTTAATTAGAGTAACTTGCAACTTCGTAATTGCATCCTCTCAATCTAGGATATGTGCACGGTTTAGGGGAGGTTGGCATCCTTAGCTACAACTCGTAAAGGAAGCTTAGCTTGTATTGACATACGGAACCTCTACCCAATTATCTAAACAAAAAGGAATTCAGAAGTCTGTTAAGAAATATCCATCTTTGAACAAAATTTTAAGCAATGACCCAAAATCAGCCAGAATGGTCATTTCGAGGATACAAAAAAAGCACTTCCGTGTCAGGTCACTCTTTGAAATTAATATGTTCCAATTTCCATGTATATTAGAATTTAAAGGTATGTAATATTTGTAAAACGGTACAAAATCTTTCAGGCCTTTCACGTAAAAATCTGTCTCGATCGCAAGGTATGCTGAAATGTGCATTTATATTAAATTAGAGTAACTTGCAAATTCGTAATTGCATCCTCTCAATCTAGGATATGTGCACGGTTTAGGGGAGGTTGGCATCCTTAGCTACAACTCGTAAAGGAAGCTTAGCTTGTATTGACATACGGAACTTCTACCCAATTATCTAAACAAGAAGGAATTAAGAAGTCTGTTTAGGAAATATCCTTCTTAAGATCCGTATGAACAAAATTTTAGGCAATGACCCAAAATCTGCCAGAATGGTCATTTTAAGGATAAAAAGAAAGCACTTCCGTGTCAGGTCACTCTTTGAAATTAACATGTTCCCTTTTCCATGTATATAAGAATATAAAGGTATATATAATATTGGTAAAACGGTATACAAAATCTTTTTCAATCATATATGGTATGTACAAACCCTCAAAATAAACATTATACTAGTGTATACAGGTTAAAAATTAATCTGGATAGGCTGACTTCATCTTTTCTTAACACCCCCCCCCCCTCTTTAACGGATGATTGTAGACTTAAAACATACCTTAATGAAATATACATTCGCTGCTACGACTTGTTTTCTGAAAGAGACGGCGTCAAAGGTATCTAGTTCCTTTCCCAATTCTTTTTCCACATCAGCTTTAAACTAATAAAAGAATAAAATGTACATTCGAATCATAATAAAGTACGCGCCTTAAACGACGACAATATATCAAATAATAAATCAAAATGATAATGATTGCAAGTTTTCTCTACATTTAATTTAAGTTCCGAACACCGCTAACAGAGTAAGAGTACCTAGAGAAAATTTATATAAATTAAAAAAAACCCAACAAAATACGACACCTTTTCGGCCAGAGCTTTGATTTCCTCGCATGGTACAGTTGTCTGGGAGAGTTCCCCTGTGGTCGGCTCCTGATTCTTAGATTGGTTGCAACCCATTTTGAAGTTTAAATTCCTGAAACATATATAAAATATCAACATAAAACAGATTAATAATCCTCAGCACCAAATTGTCAGCTGTTTTGAATAATACCCCCCCCCCCCAAAAAAAACCACACTTACTTGAATTTCCTATAAAAC
>PRKT01000654.1:117863-136928 GCA_003671525.1 Saccostrea glomerata
AACTATTTGCAATCCCCGGACGGGGGGTGGGGTGGGGGTGGGGGGGGGGCTTTTCATTCTATTACAGAGAGCGTGATTAAAAAAATCATTTTTTTATAAATCAAAGTATAATCACCAAATTGGCGTTTTTAACAAATGTTTCTTAAATGTTCAAACTATTTTTTAGATATACATTAAGACAACATCACGGATTAAAATACAACCACACAACGTACACTAAGCGTGCGTTTGACGTTACTGTAACGAACGCGACGTTAACCAGCTGTTAACCTAAGAAATCGAACGCATCTAATAAATAAGAGAAAGATAACTCTTTTTTCTTGCACTTCCGGTAGATCACATGAAAGAAAATGGTAAACAGCTGATAAATGAAAACAATGCTTGGAAAATCAGGATTAGGGAGTCTCCGATGTACAATTCAGTTTAGCTGATCATGAGTTACAAAGACAGCATCAGTCCGCCGGAAGACTTGGATGGAGATCCCGATATTTACGGGAATATCCCCCCTGTGACACCAGGTGACGTTCACACAGAAGGTGTAGAGGGACAGTTTGATTTCTCATTCTCTACTTCTCTAGTGCGGGATGCATCTGAAAAATGCAAAAACATCGCTCATTCCATTAATTCCTCACATACTAACCAATGTGTGAACAACGATAGAAAACTGTCTTTCTGTAAAGAAATATCTGGTAAAGAATGAATATCAGTAAATCCCAGTAATGTAGTTTTAGAAGTTTACCCCTCACACCCAGGTATAGTTGGATGCTTTATCCACCTGTTCTATTTTGATTGACTTCACTAAAACTGTCAAATTACTATAAATATTATTCCTGAGCAGGGATATGATCTCTGTATTACCCCAACCCGCTTTTCCCGAACAAATAAGGTACAATGTTTCATGGATATGAAGCAATGCACTTCTCAAAGTTAATGTAATTCCCCATCACTTGCAAAATCTGTCCCAGAGCTGCCAACCCTTACGATTTTGGCGTAAGGCGTACGAAATCAGCGTCTAAAATACGCCTTACGATTTCTCTCGATATTCCTCCGATTTCAGTTTTTCTTGTTCAAAGTATATAATACTGGTATTTTCATAGCTGACAGTCTATAGTTTCTACTATTATAATATATTCATAATTCTTACAACGCTTGCTTGTATCATTGTTTCGGTTTTAGAAGACCGATCACATTAATGTCAATGTTTTAAAGTAAACAAAATGGAACCATGCCTCAGATTACATGTCCATTTACAAAACATCTTCAACGACAGGGGGCCTAGGTGGTCCCTAGACCCCGCCTTACTATTTATCATTTCAGAATGTTGGCAGCTCTGCTGTCCTCAAATAACATTATTACTATATATCACAAACATCATCCCATAATTATGTTATGCACACTGATACATTTATACTCACATTGGCAAAATACTGTTGTAATTAATACTTCTTGTTTGTAAATTTTTAAGATACGATATATCATGATGGATATTTATTGCATATACCAAGTTCTGATTAAAGATGTATATGGTTATGTAAATTATTGTATTCATCTCAAATGAATTTTAAAGAAAATTTATAAAAGAGATAAAGGAAAAGCAGGAAAAATTTCATTTGTGCAAAGGTCTGTTACATTTAGATTATAATCAATATGTAAAGAGGCATATGTATAATTATAATCTTGAAATTTCTGATTGCAGAAAGGACTCATCTCTTACAAGCCACAGTGTTCATAGAAGATGCTGCTAGGGTGAGTAAAGACTATCTCCAAATTGGAGAGATTAATTCATTGCATCTCTTCACTAAAAAAAAAATCACTAATTTTACTGTGTTAGTTCATTTCTTTGTGTACAAACACTAATTTAAGTGTGTGGATATTTCAGTATCGGGAAATTTGTCATCGTGTGGACAAGAGAGCTCTACAGATCTACAGACTATACCATTCAAACTTTCTACAAAGGTAGACTTTTCTTTCATGTCATTCCATAGAGATTATATCTTTCATGTCACTCTCAAGCAAACTCAACTTTAATATTAAACTTTGTCAAATTAACAAAAGAATTATTTTTCCACAAAAGATAACACAAATGAAAGGAAAAAAAGTCTGCAAGTCTGTTTTTCCATATAAGTTCCAAACATGAATATTTCAGGAGCCGCTATGCCTTTATTTTTGTGCTCCTTTTCCTGGCGTTCTTTGAGTTCCCGTCCTCTTTGACCTGGACGTCAGACATCCGTAATCGTGGAGACAGAGTGGAAGTTCCCTGCGGAGTCACTGAGGGAATAGAACTCATCTGTCTACTCTTCTTTGTCACGGATGTCATCATAAAAGTATATTCTCAATTTCTAAAAGTACTCATTTTCAAACAAGAAATGATAGTCGTAGTCATCTTTATTTTGAGCTTGTACTAGGGAAACTTGATTTTACATTACATATGGTATTGAAATCTAAACAGGAAAAAAAAAATCAAACAAAATTTTTGAAGAAAGTTTTTTGGGGGGCACTTTTAAAGCATTATCAAAGGATTTTTTTGTTTTTATTTTTGCTTTAAAACTTATGAACTATATTTGGTTAACCACAGTTTATGTAATTTGATGACAATGTTTTCCAGTACTGGTTGATTGGCTTCACTCAGTTCCGTAAGAAGAAGTGGATGGTAGCTACAGTGTTTGTCTTGGGGATCTCCCTCATAGACTGGTGTGTCAGCATCAGCTTCAAATGTAATGAGGTCTGTAATCTATGTAATGAGGTTCAAAATAATGTAATGAGGTCTGCAAAAAAAATAGAAGTTTTTATAATGAGGATTTTTATGCCCTGCCATGAATCCTTCCATCCTTCTGTTCTTCCGTCACACTTTGCGTTTAGCTCTGTTTAAAGCTAAGTTTCAAAGAAACTATCCATCAAACTTTATATGCTGATAGATATTGATGAGATCTATGCAACTGCGTCAACATTTTTTTTTTACCTTGACCTTTCCTTTTACCTTGACCTCACTTTTCTTAAATTAGTGTTTAGCTCAGTTTTAAACATACCATTCAAGATGGTGTTATCAAACTTCACATGTTGATACAAACTTGCACGGATGACGCATCTCGGGATGAACACTACCAGACTTGCTTTGGATGCTGGATCTGACCTACATTTTCCAGATGAGTGACCAGGTTAAAGTTTTTGGAGCAGGTCCATTCCTAAGGAACTATCAGGCCTACTTGGACAAAACTTGCATGGATGATGCATCTAAGGATGGACACTACCAGACTTGCTTCAGATGCTGGATCTGACCTACATTTTCCAGATGAGTGACCAGGTTATAGTTTTCGGAGCAGGTCCATTTCCACGGAACTCTAAGCCCTACCCAAACCAAACTTGCACGGATGGTGCATCTAGGGATGAACACTACCAGACTTGCTGAGGATGCTGGATCTGACGGTTTCTGACCTATATTTTCATTCCCTAGTAACTCTAAGCCCTGCCTTGCATGGATGATGCATCTAGGGATGGACACTACCAGACTTGCTTCGGATGCTGGATCTGACCTATATTTTCATTCCCAAGTAACTATAAGCCCTGTCTGAACCAAACTTGCATGGATAATGCATTTAGGGACCTCACTTTAATGAAGTTTGTGTCAAACTTCATATGCTGATACATAATGTAAGCAATTCAGCTGCATCAGTATTCAAGATATTCTGATCTAATTTTATACATATACAGATTTTCATGTTGCTTCACTAATATATCCTCGGCGGGGCATTCATGTCCTATGGACATATTTCTAGTTAATACTGTGTGAATAAAGTTTATAATAATATAATATTGTTTGTAAAACATTTTACATAAAAATTCAATGATAATTTTATGAGTGATACAATTTTTATAATTTGTCAAAGACAGGTCCTTTATTTTTATTAATTGATATCTCTTACAGGCTACAAGATTTCGTAGAATAATCCGTCCGTTTTTTGTTATCAACTACTCCAGCATCATGAAGAAAACTGTGAAATGTCTTCAGAGGACGTTACCTGAGGTTATTAGGTAACTTTTTATCATATATCAACTAAAGGCTTATAAAAAATGTCAAATTACTGTTGTCTTGGTCTAAATATCAATGTACTAGTCTCATGCACTGTCCAAAGGGAGATCATTCATGTCACAATGCTACAATATGTTTATTTTCAGTGTCCTCCTGTTGCTGGGGCTACATCTCTTTATATTTTCTCTGGTTGGGATGTTGTTATTCCCTAATCCCAAGGTAATGGTGAAACCTATGTCCTACTTTGGTGACATTTTATTTTAAATTTATACAGTGTATCTGCCATTCATTTCTTTACCATTAATATATTTCTTTTTTCAGCCCTATGATGAGATGAGCAATATTACTGATGGTGGATTATCTGCCATCCTGTCTAATACTTCTACTCCCTCTCCCTCTAATTCAACAACTGTGGTAATTATACCAAACTTTATTCCTCATTTCTAAATTTTGTCCTGTAAAATGTATTTTGGATCAAGACTTTGCATCATTCATAATACAATGAATTGTAAAAATTAATCATGATAGCTGCATTGCCATATTTATTAACATCTTTATATATTTTAAAGATAGGAGAAGGAGATAAATATTTCCGTAGTCTACTGGACTCCTTTATGAATCTCTTGGTTCTACTCACAACAGCCAACAATCCTGATGGTCAGCTTAGAAATATTTTGTTTGTGGAACTTATTTAATTTGTTAGAAATTTTGAATGGATAAAGAAAAGATGAACTCCTATTAAAGCTGTTCTTTTTTCTCCCTTTCAGTAATGATGCCTGTCTACCAACAAAACAGATTTTACTCTTTGTATTTTATCTTATTTCTTCTAATTGGTAAGGATTTGTTTTTATTACAGACAAATATGTGTTCAGCTTTTTCTGATAATACTGCTTTATAAAACGTCTATGAAAATACATATCATATGTGTCATATTTTATGCATTAAAATATTTCGCATTTTAACTTGCTTATATTCACTTTTCCTCACCTTTTAGGGAACTACTGTTTTATGAACATGCTTCTGGCTGTCATTTACAATCAGTTCCGAGGGTATTTCCAGGTAAATATAAAAAAATCAAGCCCTAACTTGAAAATGTTTGTATCCATTTTTACTTTTATGTATTAAGCAATCCACACTCTTCATACTCTTGCAAACCTAATTCACATTGTTCTTATTTGATACTCTTTATTGTAGACCTCCATGCAGTCTGACCTGTTGAGAAGGAGGGTGGGAATTAGAGCAGCATATGAGGTCCTGAAGGGGGCGGACGGACACTCTAACATCTCTCCCTCAGAACAAAGGTCAGAAACTCAAAGGGGATGAGAATTGCACTCTTTAGACAAATGAATGGTTACTGTCGGTTTGAAAAGTTTTTTGGTCAACTGTTATTATTTTTTATTGATAAGTTGTACGTGCATGCACATACCAGTAAGTTTAATTTGCTGTCCCAATATTTGGAGATGGGGAGGGGGGGGGGCATATACCCTTGTAGTTTTTTATCTTACTGTATGTCAATTTGTCAACACAAACTTAAACCTTGGTTATAACTTTTAGACAGCCGGTATGAGTGCTCTCATATTTCACCTGGCTATTCCTTGTGACAAGACCATTATTTATTTGAGAATTGTGAACTGATTTTTTTCATCTCTGTTGTAGATATGGTGTTTCTATGTACAATGTCAAAACAATAATAGAACATGCTGATTTACCTCAGCATGTCAAGTCTGCACTAAGAGTGGTAAATTCACTGTTTTTATTTTCTAACTTTCTATTTTCATGAGTTAAGATTATTTCCCTTTTAAAATTCATTTTCATTGACTAATTCAGTTTTTAAGATAAATGAAAGTACAAGTTTGAGTTGTTCAAATAGAGGTTTAATCAATAAACACAATTCAACTATATGTATCAAAGTTATAGAACTGCTTCAGAAAAATTAGATTGCCTTTGTTAGCCATGATAATATTAAGTTAAAATGAAGTCCTATAGTATGTCTGTCTGTAGGATCTGGAGAAGAAGACAGTGCTGGCTGACAACTATCTCTCTCTGTCAGAATTCCAGGCCTGTTTTGATGCCATTGGAATAGACCCTCCTCCAAAACAGGTACAGCCTGGAAAATATCTTACATTTGTTAAATGCTTTAATAAGCATTCTGAAACATTGTTTCTTAAGCGTTCTTTCTGAGAGATTGGTATTTTATAAACAGAAATCAGAGATTCGCTGGTTCCAGAGCCCCTGGATTAGGAGGTTACAGAAATGTGTGGCACACAGATTCTTTGGTTACTTTGGTAACCTAGTGGCCACAGCCAATGTCATAGTGATCGCTGTAAGTGATTTCAGTTGTTAAAGAAACTTTCTTGCAACTTTCATGAAGTAGTTAAAAGACAAAATACAGAATTGCAAATTTTCCTTGTATAAACGTATCTGAAGCCTCTATAGGACAAATTGCAAAGAAGTGACTTTTATGCTTGTTGATTGAAATGTCTCTATTTCTATGGCAATGTATTCCAGACAGAGCTCTCAGTGGAATATGATAGAAGTTTGGGTGGAAATACTTCAAGTCTAAATGTGAGTAACATTATTATTAGCTCAACTGAGCCGAAGGCTCAAGTGAGCTTTTCTGATCAGAATTTGTCCGTTGTCTGTTGTTGTTGTCATTGTTGTCGTCGTTGTCATTGTAAACTTTTCACATTTTCATCTTCTTCTCAAGAACCACTAGGCCAATTTCAACCAAACTTGGCACAAAGTATCCTTGGGTAAAGGGGATTCAAGTTTGTTCAAATGAACGACCTCTTCCAAGGAGAGATAATTATGAATAAGTGAAAATTTAATGGAATTTTTTTTTAAAAATCTTCTTCTCAAGAACCACAGGGCTAGGAAAGATGAACTCGTGTGTAATCATCTTCAGGTAGTGTAGATTCAATTTTGTTCAAATCATGACCCCCAGGGGTAGGGTGGGGCCACAATGGCAGATCAAAGTTTTACATAATAGTAAATAGGAAAATTCTATAAAAATCTTCTTCTCAAGAACCACTGAGCCAAGAAAGATGCAACTCATTTGGAATCATCTTCAGGTAGTGTAGATTCAAGTTTGCTCAAATCATGACCCCAAGGGGTAGAGTGGGGCCTTAATGGCCGATCAAAGTTTAAAATAGGAGTACATAGGAAAAATCTTCTTCTCAAGAACCACTGGGCCAGGAAAGATGAAAATCATTTGGAATCATCTTCAGGCTGTGTAGATTCATTTTTGTTCAAATCATGACCCCTGGGGGTAGGGTTGGGCCACAATGGCCGATCAAAGTTTTACATAGGAATATGTAGGAAAAATCTTTATAAATCTTCTTTTCAAGAACCACTGGGCCAGGAAAGATGAAACTCATGTGTAATCATCCTCAGGTAGTGTAGATTCAAGTTTGTTCAAATCATGACCCCTGGGGTAGGGCGGAGCCACATGAATGGCTGATCAAAGTTTTACTTAGGAATATATAGGGAAATACTTTTAAATCTTCTTCTAAAGTACTTCAAAGCCATGATTAGTGATATTTATAGAATCAAACTCCTTAGTGTAGATTTAAGTTTGTTCAAATCATAACTAACTGGGCCAGGAAAGATGAAACTCATGTGTAATCATCCTCAGGTAGTGTAGATTCAAGTTTGTTCAAATCATGACCCCTGGGGTAGGGCGGGGCCACATGAATGGCCAATCAAAGTTTTACTTAGGAATATATAGGGAAATACTTTTAAATCTTCTTCTAAAGTACTTCAAAGCCATGATTAGTGATATTTATAGAATCAAACTCCTTAGTGTAGATTTAAGTTTGTTCAAATCATAACTAACTGGGCCAGGAAAGATGAAACTCATGTGTAATCATCCTCAGGTAGTGTAGATTCAAGTTTGTTCAAATCATGACCCCTGGGGTAGGGCGGGGCCACATGAATGGCCAATCAAAGTTTTACTTAGGAATATATAGGGAAATACTTTTAAATCTTCTTCTAAAGTACTTCAAAGCCATGATTAGTGATATTTATAGAATCAAACTCCTTAGTGTAGATTTAAGTTTGTTCAAATCATAACTAACTGGGCCAGGAAAGATGAAACTCATGTGTAATCATCCTCAGGTAGTGTAGATTCAAGTTTGTTCAAATCATGACCCCTGGGGTAGGGCGGGGCCACATGAATGGCCAATCAAAGTTTTACTTAGGAATATATAGGGAAATACTTTTAAATCTTCTTCTAAAGTACTTCAAAGCCATGATTAGTGATATTTATAGAATCAAACTCCTTAGTGTAGATTTAAGTTTGTTCAAATCATAACTAACTGGGCCAGGAAAGATGAAACTCATGTGTAATCATCCTCAGGTAGTGTAGATTCAAGTTTGTTCAAATCATGACCCCTGGGGTAGGGCATTTCCCAGACTATGTGCTCAGGTGAGTGATGTGGCCCCTGTACCTCTTGTTATTATTTAACTTAATTATCTATATTCTAAAACAGATAAAAAGTTGCCCAATTTTGTTTTTGCATGCAAATTTACAGATTGAAATTGGCACCATAAATATCAAATTATGAAGATTTGTCTAGTGACCTAGAAGTTTTCACCTACATTCAGTAAATATGGTTATAATGAACACACATATTGAATTCATGCTTACTGCAAAATGACTTTTATTCCCAGTAATTTTTACAGAAACTTTAACGTAACAGACATAAACAGGGATGTCATGAAGTATTTGAGTACATAACTATTGCTTAATTGGTCTCACGCACTATTGGCTAGACATTTAATGCGGTTACTAGTTAAAACTATGCTGTCAAACAGTAACTCTAAATTCAAGATAATAAACTGAGATAATTTTTTTTCCTTTGATTGTCTTATAGTGTCACTAAATTCACATCTTCTCATGTTGTTGTTGTTTCAGATTGTCAACTTTACATTCGTGATATACTACTTGGTGGAACAAGTCATCAAGTTAATTTGTCTTGGGTGGAAGAGATATGTATCTGAATACTGGAATATCTATGATGGCATCATCACCTTGATACTTGTGGTATGTCCAGTACATATGTATTTATAATGTTCACAATTAAGACTTGAAATCTGAAATGACCTATCAGAGACTGTATTAAAGAAGATTTATAAATTAAATGTTGTTGCATTATTTAATAGGTAACTGAGATTTTTGCTGTTGGATATTATGGGTTTCCACTCAGGTAAAAATGATATAATTTACCCTAATTTGGGCATTTGATTATTGAAAGAAGTAAATTTATCATTTGATGTCTTTGTGCTTTTGATGCTGTCTTTAAAGTAAATGTTATAAATACCTTGTATGTTTTCTTTACAGTGGTTCCAAACAGGTTCATGACACACCCATTGTGTGGAATGTTGTACGCATCATCAACATTCTTATCCTGTTCAGATTACTACGCATAATACCTAATATAAAGGTCAGTGTTCATATAACATAAAGGTTGGAGTTCATAATACTTAGCTTAAAGGTCAGTGTTGATAATACACATGTACCTAACATAAAGGTCAAAGTTCATACATAATACCTAACATAAAGGTCAGAATTCATATAATATTACTTAATAAAAAGGTCAGTGTTTATAATACTTAACATAAAGGTCAGATTTCATTATACCTAACTTAATTAAAAGTTAGAGTTCATAATAATTATATTTTACCCCAGATATCTCAAATCCTGGCATATCTCACACTTTTTCTTTGTTCCATTCAATTCCAGATAATGAAGTTCTACATATAATAATTTTTTCTTGGTGAAGGTTTTTAACAGTTACCCTAATCTGAAATCACTGTGTCAATTAAGACACTATTCTCTATTTTCCCAGGCTATGACTATTGTAGCCGCTACACTGGTGGATCTGGTGAAGAACCTAAAGGCATTTGCTGGAATATTGATTGTGAGTACAAATAAGACACTAATTATCCCCCTTGAATTTATATATTTTTTCTTTTATCATATAATAAGAATACCAACTTTTGACATGTATAAAAGGCACTCAATCGAAAGCAAATTGATGAGGCCATATTTACATGATTGATTTTTGAGAACTAAATTTTAAAGCTGGAAAAAAAATTATGTATATCTGAGTATTTTATAAAATTAATAATGTTTAAATATGAGTTTTCAGGGTCAAAAACTTATCTTTTCAGGTGATATATTATTCATTTGCTATTCTGGGTATAGAAATCTTCCATGATTCCATCAAATACACTCCATCTAATGATACAGGGTAAGACCATTAATAACACACTTAAAAATAAATTGAGCTACAGAATCCCTAAAAACAATTTTCTATTAAAAATACGAAAAGTATTTTTTTCACAAAAATTGATGCATTTTCTTTCTGTCTAAAAAATCAACTGAATTTACAAATTTTATTGAATAACCAGGTTGGTGTATGAGTGTGGCTCATATCAGCAGCTTAATTACTGGGCTAACAACTTTGATGATTTTGCAGTAAGTATACGGTATTCATAACGGTACAGTTATAAATAAACATGGATAAAAAACTTTCATACTAGTCAAGTAAAACTGATGTTAAGGGGGGGGGGGGGGGGAGTGTATTTTGAAATTTGAGGGTACAGGGAATGACAAATGATATTTGAAAAGTAAATTGAAGAGGAGGTTGAAATAAAGTCTTGCATTTAATAATGGGTGACAATTAAAGTTATATGTTTGTGAATGAAATGTTCCTCTTATGTTGTTCTCAGAATCTATGGTTAATATGAAGAAAAATGTTTTGGCTGGAGGCCAATTTTCTCTATAGGCTTCATCTATAACCTATATAAGCTTTTAATTAAAGTAAATTTGTGGTTTATTTGACATGAAAGTGGTTGATAATTGTGTTTTTCTTTTACAGGCTGCCCTTGTGGTGCTATGGGACATCATGGTGGTTAATAATTGGAGTGTGTTTCTAAAGGCTTACGCAGAAGCCAAAACTGAGTAAGAATTTCATTATTGTTGTGCCCTTTACTTTTACCTAACGGTAAGCATTTACGTTATGATTGCTGTACACATGAATGAATGCATGTGCTTATATTAAATTGTGGGATTTTCTTTTTGCATGTATAAATTTTGATTTTTCAGTGATTCTAGGACAAATTATGATCATGATTTCTAAAAAAGATTGTCATTTTCAGATGGTCCTATTTATATTTCATTGTTTGGTGGTTGTTTTCTGTTGTGATAGTGATGCAACTGTTCACTGCACTTATCATTGAGGTAGGTATATTTTTTAGCTCTTCTGAGCTAAAGGCTCAAAGAGCTAATGCTATGGCCATTTGTGCGGTGTGCAGTGTGCGTAAACTTTTTAGAATATGGGCCATAACTCAAGAACCCCTTTGCCAATCAGTACCAAATTTGTCACAGGGTATCCTTGGCCCAAGGGCTACCATTTATACTAAAATAAGGGTTGGGACCCTTAAACAAGGGGAGATAATCAGGAAAACAAAACCAAAAGTACTGGTTGCTAAAAAATCTTCTTCTCCATAACCACCAGGCAGATTTTCACCAAACTTACATACAAGGATCAGGATATGTTGAAGATTAAAAATTGTTCAAGGCATTACCCTGGGGCAAAGGGCGTGGTCTCAAGGTCACTTCAAAGTTGACCTAAATTTACAATTAATAAAAACGTGTATATTTTGCTTACTATAAGGACTAGAATCATCAATTCTTGTAAGTTGATGCATCTTACGACTTCACATCATGTTAACTCAAAAGTAGGTCACGGTGACCTACTTTTTAAATTTTGCGGGGATTTGTTTTCAAATTGATTTGAAGGCATATTTTGGACACTTTAAGGCCTATGATCATCAAACTTTGTCAGTTGATGCATCTTGGGTCCTCGAACAATGTCAACTTAAAAGTAGGTCACCGTGACCTACTTTTTGAACTTAATGACTTATCCCTTTAAAAACATTAAATCCCATTATTTCAGACACTGGGAGGTTTAGAATCATCAAATCTTGTACTTTGATGCATCTTGGGACCTTAAAGCATATTTATGAAAAAGTAGGTCACTGTGACCTACTTTTTGAATTTTGCCGACATTTGTTTTCAAATTGTTTAAAAGGCATATTTTGATAACCTTCAGACCTACGATCATCAAACTTGGTCAGTAGATGCATCTTGGGTCTTTAAAAAATGTCGACCAAAATGTAGGTCACGATGACCTACTTTCGACATTTTATGGCTATATTTAAGTATCTTAGGTATTTATTGGCTTAGAATCATCAAACTTTGTGAGTCCATGCATATTTGGTTTTTGGAGAGTGACGACCTTAAAGTAGGTCACGATGACCTACTTTTGACATTTTATGGCTTTATTTTAGTATCTCCGGTACTTATTGGCTTAGAATCAAACTTTGTGAGTTGATGCATCTTGGATTTTCGGAGAGTGACGACCAAAAAGTAGGTCATGGTGACCTACTTTTGACATTTTGTGACTATAATTAAGTATCTCTGGTACTTATTGACCTAAAATCATCAAACTTTGTCAGTTGATGCATCTTGGGTTTTCGGAGAATGTCGGCCAAAGAGTAGGTCAGAGTGACCTACTTTTGACATTTTATGGCTATATTTAAGTATCTCAGGCACTTATTGGCTAAGAATCATCAAACTTTGTCAGTTGAGGCATCTTTGGTTTTCGGAGAATGTCGACCAAAAAATAAGTCACAGTGACCTACATTTGAATATCTCAGGTACGTTTAAGCTTAGAATCATCAAACGTTGTCAGTTTAGGCACCTTGAGTTTTCGGAGAACGTCGACCAAAAAGTAGGTCACTGTGACCTACTTTTGACATTTTATGGCTTTATTTAAGTATATCTGGTACTTATTGGCTCGGAATTATCAAACTTTGTCAGTTGAGGCATCTTAGGGTTTCATTGAATGTCCAACAAGAAGTAGGTCACAGTGACCTAATTTTGAATATCTCAGGTACTTATTGGCTTAGAATCATCAAATTTTGTCAATTTAGGAATTATGGGTTTTTGAATAACGTCGACCAAAAAGTAGGTCACCTTGACCTACTTTTGACATTTGATGGCTATATTTAATTATCTCTGGTACTAACTGGCTTAGAATCGTCAAACCTTGTCAGATGATGCCATCTTGGGTTTTCAGAGAATGTTGACCAAAAAGTAGGTCATGGTGACCTACTTTTGAATATCTCAGGTACTTATTTAATTAGAATCATCAGTCTTTGTCAATTAATGTATCTCGAGTCCTCAGAAAATTTCAAACAAAAGGTAGGTCACTGTGACCTACTTATGGTATTTTATATAATAATATCTCCAGTCTTAACTGGCTAAATATTATCAAACTTTGTAAGTTGATGCATTTTGGGTCTTATGATTCTAATAGAGTTGGAGGCTTCTAATAGAAGTGATAGATTGTACAATTTATCAGAAGAGCGATTCAAGGCCCTTGGGCCTCTTGTTTTTGTCTGCCTTGATGTAAAGCATGAAAAAATGTATTTACTGACTTTTCTTGAAATTGTTGAAATGCATATGTTCATGTTTGTTGAACTCACCATGGGATTGTTAAAATAATCTGAATTTCAATTGCAGGCTCTCTATTGTGTGTGTCTTTTATTTGATTTTTCTTCCCTACTGTAGAATTTCATTATGAAATGGGACAAGAGTGGCTCTAGAAGAAGCAGAGGAAATTCAGATTTTGAGGAATCTCATCACTTTATGTCTGTACATGATATGTTCAGGTGAGTAGATTTCACTAATCATAAAATTTAGTTGTTTCAGCATTTTGATGATGGGTTTTAATGAAATATCAGTTTGATTCTTTAATTGTCACGAATGAAACCTGGGGACTTCATACTTTAAATAAAATACTTATTTTTAAAATGTTTTCAATATTTTTTAATGTTGCAGAGAAAGTCTTCAGGAACCAACAGAAGATGAGATAATGTTACAGATCAGTAACAACCATTATCTACAGGAGGCTACCTTAGGGAGTGGTGTTGGAACATGAACGGGAAATCACTCTGTCATCAGGATTTTTTAAAATGATGTCACAGTATTGTAGACATACCAAAGGGAAGTCAATCTGTCATCAATCTTTTAAAAGAGGTCACATTCTACCCATGTCCAGGAGGATATTTGAGGCCATAGAAGATTAATTTTATTCTAAGAATTCTTAAGGAGATCAATCTGCAAATTAAAGGAAGATTACTCTGTAACAGAGACATAATGACTTCAATATGAGAAATCTTATGATGGAGACTTTTTCAGAGAGAACTTCATTTTCAGCATTCTGCCATGGCATTGACTTAGTGATAAGGCAGAGGCTCTGTTTTATTTCTGTGCTCTTTGTTAAAGACTTCTTTATAATATATACAAGAATCCACAGTATAACTTGTACATGGTATATCCTATATATTATCTCATCATTCTCAATGGTGTTTTTATTTTTTAACATATATACATGTATATTACGACCTTTTAAATAACATGCATTTTTGGCTTTATATATGGAAAGTTAGATATACCCAAAAATCATGCATATGTATTTTTTTTATACTTTGGACATTAGAAATTGTATGATAAAAAAAGGCAAGACTAAATATCCATAAGATCTTTGAACTATGTGAACAAAATATATATTGCGAATGGCAAGTAAAAAGGTTAACATATCATTTCTTCAATATAAAAACAAGGTTGTCATAAAAATGAAATAAAAAAAAAATCAGGGCATTTACACCAAAATTTTTATATACATACCTTTACTTAAAGGATGCAGAAAAGCTATTGTGGTATCATTATTGTTTTTGTGGGGGATTAATGTTCGTGGATTTCATGGGTAACCTTACCCCCTCAAATAAACATTTTGTCAGTGTACAGTGGAGCCTCATTTATCCGGACGCTTTGGTTCCTATTCAATTTATCCAGATATTTGAAGGGTACGGATACATGAATCACCAGTTAAACAAGACAAAATAACATTTAAAAATTCCGTTCAAATGAAAAATCATCAGGATACTGAAACATCCGAATATCTGGTGTCCGGATATCTGAAGGTCCACTGTATTAACTTTTTTAATCTACCAAATAAACAAGCTCCCACAAAATTACATCTGCACAAAACAAAAATAAAATGCTTACCCAAGAACATCAACCTTCCTCAATTTTAAATTATTCTACATTAATTTGTAATAAAATCGTGAATTATGTTATCTGTAGAATGTATGATCAACATTACTTTTTTAAAAAAAATTCACTTTCACAAAAATGAGATTCAACTGAACAGTGCAAACACAGTGTTTTATAAGTTTTGCCTAATTCTTATGTATGGATGTGCATTTTAAAGTGATTTTTATAGTTAAGGTAAGTCACTCCTGAAATTTGTTAAATCAAGGATTTTTTGAGAAGTATATTTTGGATAAGTATTCATAAAGTGTAACTCAAAATCGCAAAGAAAATAGGGGGTCAGTGTGCATCCTACTGATCTATGGTACATTTAAGTTGACCTTTTTGCACTTAAATTTCATCTCTTTGGTTAATTACTTTAACCCTTATTGTATATTTGATCAGATGTAAGCATGGCAATAAATATAATCTTATTTTACGTAAAATAGTTTGAATAATATTTATCATTAAACAAATCTTGCAAATTATTGCGCGTAAATTATTGTGTGACCTTTTTGCACTAAAAAATAACATTTGGGGTATTAAAAAACTTAATAGGCAATAAAAAAATTTCTTATATCAAACTTTTTACAACTTAAGTGCTGATCAGTCACAAGTATCGAGTAGTTTAAAATAATGAAAGAAAAAGGTGGGGTCAGTGATGTTAATTTTGAAATATTTGTCAAAATATGTGATTTTCAGGCAAAAAATGGTGTAAATTTGATCTTTACTTCTTTAATATATTTTCATTTTTTGGAAAAGTTTGTTGAGGGAAGGTGTAAAACTTGGTCTAAAAATATAAATTAAGACCTATATTAAATATTTTTAGCAATATCAAATTAAAACGGAAAATATTCTCCGAGTAAAATTATGTGAGGCTATATTTCCATTACATTAAATTTATGAATGTGCAGATTTGCAGAATTATCTGCTAAATATCCTTCCACCAAGAGAAATAGTCTCTCATAAATCTTGCTTCTTTGAAGAATTTTGAGCAGTTTTTTCATTGAATGTTAAAAAATTTACATTGTTGAATTTAAATATGTTATAAAAATTTAATTTTAATAAGTAGTTTTGAAGTAAAAGCTTCTGCGTGAACTTTTCTAAAAAGCTGACGAGTGACTTACCTTAAGTGGAGCATACTTCAATTTCAAGATATTGTAAAAGTATGAAGAGTGTATAGACCAACATGTACCTTTTGAGCTTATATAACAATTTACTGTTCATTGTACAGCCATCTTGTCTTTTATGATTTTACATGAATTATATGTATTATGTATAGAAGTGCCATTATAAAGAATTCTGTGAAAAATGTACATCACTGAAGGAAAGTGGTCAACAATTTCTCGTATTCTCATCAGGAAAGAAGGCTTCAAATGTCCACATATGACAGTAGACCACTTTGTTTTTATTTAACACAAAACTTGACTGTTATTTTAATATCTTCTACTATATCCTCCTTTTTAATTTATCTAGCTATCCATTATTTTTTAAAAGCAATGGATAGGAATTTTCAAATTTACTAAATTTTTTTTTTTCAAATTCTAAGAGAGGATTTCCTTTGCTTTTATGTGAAATAGATGTATCAAATGTTTTAAAAAGGTGAAACTGATTATAAGAACCCCGATTGTTGCTATAATTCAGAAAAATGCTGAATCAGCAAAAAATCGGAAACTTTTTACCTGCATCTAAGCAAAATAAAAAGAATCTAAGCATGTAGTTTCTTTATGTTACATTGTAGAACATATTAAAAATGAATCTTTCTTATTACTTTTAAAAAAGAAAAAAAATCACATTATTTACATTTAGTATAAAGCCTTAAAAAATAGCTGAAAATTTATCAGTCCCCAAAAAAAAATTGGTCTGTTTCTAGAGAAATTTCTTTGGCCAGGTTGCCATACTTACAATGACTTCAAAATATTTTTCTTTCCACATACATGACATCCAAGAAGAATTCGTGATTGAAAAGTTGTTTATTTCTGAGAACCCCCATATATCACCTTCTTTGAACTGTACTTAAAACATCTGTGACTAGCCATTATTGTTTCTGTAGTATTGTCCTTTTCCCAGACATATTTTACTTTCATATACACATGTATGGTTAAAGCGACATTGCATTTATCTATAACTCTTCCTATTTTATTGTGAGATCTGAGATTTAAGACTTTTCAGTTTTCAGAATCACTTTTGTGTTGATTGTGTTGGACAGAAAAAGTAAACTGTTATGCTAAGCATATGCAAAGTTGATCCAATGCAGTTAAGTTGTACCATACTTTAGTTTTCTTGTCACAAACAAAAAAGAATATTTTTATAGTGCTTGATATACAGAAAGAATGTTTAATTTCAAAGAAAAAAGTATATTAACCTGCAAAATTGTATAATTGCTAGAAAAATATTATCTTAGCCTATATATTTCATTACTTTTTATCACAGATAAGATATGGGGGAAAAGTATCATTAAAAAGTCATTAGAAAAGTAATGAAATGAAAATTCGTAATATCTGAGTGTTAAAAAAGCAAGTGAATTGCATGTACCTTACAAATATTTATGCATTTTAAATGCTGTAACCTTTGATACTGTTTTGTAGTAAAACTATTTATTCCTGTCTTTGACTAGAGTGTTCCAGGGAACGCATGCGTCGCCTGCTTTTAGTGTTACAGGTCCAATAAGAATAAGACGCTGTCAGGGTTCATGAATTTATTATATTCTAATGGATCAATGATTGATGATGAGCCCAAAGACAATGTGTCTGGAGGCTTGTAAATGACTGAACAATGCAAAAAATGGGAAACCAGCACCTGCTGCTGCTGCTATTGCTATCAGGACCAAGGTCTCAGTTGAAAGTGAAAAGCATGAACTGCATGAAATCTACCACCTGACAAACCTGTAGAGCTATACTCAAATGACCTAACTGACCTAACCAATAGCAGGAAAGGGCAAGGCCTCAATTACCATAATAATGCATCACATGACACTAACAAACTGGACAAAACACTACACACAACTCAAATCACAACACAAGCACATGGCCAGGTAGACATTGAAATCACATTAAATTACATAACCAAACACATTTAATATTCTGATAAATTTTATGAAATGTGACCTTACTACATTAGCTTCTTTAAAGATGTAACGAAATCTAAGAGCCGTCAGCTATTTTTATGCTACAAGCAAACATGTACAGTATTTCGTGCAAAAAAGAAAATCTAGCATGATGGTTCATAAATGCACAAAAAACATCCACATATAGTTTAAGACTGTAATGGAGTCTGTCAATCCAAAAAAAATCATTCCCAAACCTCCAATGAATAAGTTGAAATCATTATAAATAATTATTTTTTAATAATGTTTAATGACAATCAGTAGAATTACCCCTTAAATGTCAAAAATATGCTGTATATTGGCACTTTTAACTTTTTAATAAAGTAGGTCAAAGGACAAGGTCAAGGGTCACGAGGTCGGTAACCATGGCAGTTTATAAATACCATAGTGCCAAGCAATAAATATGCAAAATATCAAGTACATATCTTTTAACATTCTTGAGATACAAGGTGTGACGGACGGACAGACAGACGCCGGGTAAAGTGATCACTATAAAGTGTCGCTCTGCTTGCTCCGCAGGCAACTCAAAAAAATTATAAATGAACAAGCTACTACAGTGTCTCCTGTTTAGAAAAAAACATAAAAAAAAAGTTTGGAAGTTCTGAAAAATACAGAGAGAGAAAGAAAAAAAAAAAGATTTTGACCTTAAAGTCAACAGGGAAAATTCATATAAAATCTATGTACAGTTTGGAATATTTCAATTTCTGACCTTGGTCTTAAACCTTTCGACCTCAATTTTTTTTTTTTTTTTTTTTTTTTTTTTTT